>JAKUCM010001604.1:0-43885 GCA_023374145.1 Lepidium sativum
ATGAGAATATTATTAACTCTACAGCCAAAGAGAATTCTAAGGAAAGATTGACTAGTTAACTGTAGGTTGCACTCTTCTGGTGTCTAAAGTACCAAGCATGAATAATCTTCTCCTAGTAGAAATGAAAATTGGTTTCTGAATGAAAAATATTCTGTGAAATATAGAAGATAAAGACGGAAGATAAAGGACTTACCAGGAGATTACACCAATAGCACCACGGAGCATAGAAATTAACAACCAAGATTGGAAATCTGCAAAATATATGTTTCATATTTTGTCACCAAAAGCAACAACTACGTAATGGGAACATATTCTAGTATGTTTGCATCTATGTACATAATGCGATATATGGCCTTCAACTCCTTACTGATGTGTAAATGTGTCAAAGTTGCGGCCAGTAAGTGGTACAGAATCTTCGACTACTTCTTCATCAGTTCTATCTCCATGATTAATCAACGTTAAAACTTCCCCAGCATGATACTCTGAACCAGTGGGTCTCATATTCGAATCAATAGAAAATTTTCGAACTGTCTTTGTTACATTTAGCCTGTTCTGAAAACAAAAGTTGGAAAAATCAGGAGAAGGTACAACCAAAAATTTATAGTTAATCAAATGGAAAATTGTTCATAAAGAAACACTACTTTCAAAACCCACATACACGATAGACTATATTTCACACAATTTGCACTTCACTTCAGAGAATATTGTACAGTCCAAACTTTTTGACGCACATAGCAGCTAACTAAATACTTTTATAAACAGAGAATTGCCATGAGCAAAAAAAAAAAATTAGAGACTTGAATGAACTTATGATGAAACTAAACTTACAGTTCCTAATACATCGCTGACATCCACAGATGCAAATTCACATGAAAGTGATGGGAAGCTGCCAAAAATATAGAATTTTTCTCTGGTTAGCAATCAGATAGATGCTTGAATTGCATGATTTAGATTGGGCCACACATATGACATTTCTGAAGAGAAAAGATATGCACTCAACAAACAAAGGCTGCACACGGTAATGTAACCTTCTACCAGACAGTGGAGTACCATTCATACACTATTTAACCTATTGAAAAGTTGAAACTGTAAGAGATAAAAATTGAATACAATGTACCTTATGTTAAAATCCATGCGCAAGAAGTCTCCATCAGAACTCCTGTCAACAATGATGGATGTGGACGTGCTGACAGCCATATAATTACTCAATTCCTATAATATGAAACTTGAAAAGTCAGAATAGCATTCACTTTTCCTAATAGTGACGAACTGAGATTTTATAGATAAACTAACGACGAATTGAAAATGCTAAGCAGCAGTGACATAGTCTTTAACGTGTCACTTGAAAATTCGCCACAGAACGTCACAATCAGCAAGTCCAGTGAGCTTGAAACTTACCATTCCAAATAAAAATAGCATAGAGAGTGCTGCTATAATGGACAATCCAGCACCAGAAAGAGTCGCTTCTGTCAAATCCCTCGGGATTTTCCTGCAGACACAGAAATTTCAAAGAATGAACATGAAATATCTAACATTACTGTCCAGAATCACAAATCTCAGATTCTATCGAACTTCAAAACATTTCACCCAAAATTTCAACTTAAAAACAAAACCGAAATCGAAGTCACTAACGATCATATTTAACCCCAGAGAAACAAAACACTTTTAGCAGCTCAATTTCGCTAAGATCAAAAGACAATGACAATGCAGTGATGCACATACACGAAAGGCAAAACCCACAACTTCCAGATCGCCTGTACACGACTAGACCCTACTAATACTCAGAAAAATTATCCACGGAATGTATAAACTCCCCAAAAGAAATATCTACAGTAAACAATATAAATTTCTGAATTACCAGAAATGCGAAGTCTACAATAGGAGAAGCAAGCTGGAGAAATCTGCAAAAGGAAACAGAAACAAACCTATAGAAATCAACGGATTTGATCTTGTTCGTGGACACCATCTTCGTTGGATAAAGAGTCAACTAGAAAACAACAGCTGGTAGACTATATCTAAGAGCTTCGAGGACAAAGCACCACTTTGCGATTTATCTTCAGCGTTCAGATTTGAAACTCTTCTTACGATCTAAAAAATTGCAACACTAGTCCCCATTGCGTTAAAACTTTTCTTATTTGACCCAAATAGTTTTATCTATACAAATTAGCACCTGACAGTCTTACGTGTTACGATCAAACCCATTTATCGTTTTCGGCGGAGGAGGTGGCTTATAGACTTATAGTCCATACCAAACAAAAGTTTGAAATGTGGCCTGTTCGGTCAGACTTGAATTTTATGCATTGACGATTCGTTTTGCTTTGGTCAAATTTCTTAGACGAAAATCAAACATTCTTATTAATAGGATACATTTTTAAAATTTGTTCTCTTCTTTTCCTTTGACCCATATTTTTGTGTTCCCGGCCAAAAGCAAGAACAAACAAACTGTAGACAAGAAATATAACTGAGTAACTACGCGAAAGTAATCTTCTCTTTAAACTTCGAGATACTTGCTGACTGTCTGAACATCCTTGTCGCCTCTCCCACTGAAGTTTAAGACCACTCTGGTTCCATCAGCTAACGTCGGACAAAGCTTCTCAAGATGGGCAAGGGCATGCGATGTCTCCAATGCAGGGATTATTCCCTCCAACCGAGACACTCTCTTGAAAGCTATACGCAGAGATCAGGAAAACACAATGTAAATACTCATGAGATGTTAAAGGAGCATACAAAGAGAGAAAACTGATAGGCTGAATAAGTACCTTCTAAGGCTTCTTCATCTGTAACGCTAAAGTATTCAGCCCGTCCCACGTCTTTAAGGAAACTATGCTCAGGTCCGACTCCAGGGTAGTCCAAGCTGAAAACATAAACTTTTACTCTTTAGTATGAATGTTAGGGAGGACTAAAAGCCTTTAACATCAGGCCCGACCTTAGAAGTCAACCTATAAGCTTGTCCGCTTTATTAAGCTCATCATTTTTCTTTGTACTTTTACAGGCTAATCGCAGGCTACCTTTTAGTTCACATGTTGAAGTTAGCGATGAACAACTTATCAAATCAAGGACGAAAAGCTCAAGACTCTATAGGTCCTCAAACAACAATCTTACTCAGGTGACAAGGTAACCGCAGCTTAAAATTGGATTTGAAAATATAAAATCTCTTACCCGGCACTGATGGAGTGTGGTTCAATAATTTGGCCATCATCATCTTGCAGCAAGTAACTCATAGCTCCGTGGAGTACACCAACATCTCCTTTTGTCAATGTGGCAGCATGTTTGCCGCTGTCTAATCCAAATCCAGCGGCTTCCACACCAATCATTCGAACTTCTGAGTCATCGACAAATTCATGAAAGAGTCCCATAGCATTTGAACCCCCACCAACACAAGCAACCAGAACATCAGGCTTCCCACCCCATTTCTCCATCGCTTGTCTCCTTGTTTCTTTACCAATCACCGCATGAAAGTCTCTGACCATCATAGGATAAGGATGAGGACCTGCAACGGATCCCAATATGTAATGGGTAGTCTCCACATTTGTCACCCAATCCCTTATAGCTTCAGATGTTGCGTCCTTTAAAGTCGCTGTTCCAGAGTGGACTCCCCTCACCTACAAGCACAATAATTAGATCGACAGTTCGAAAGATTGCAACTTTGTGAGGTTTTTGCATAAAATTCACATCACCTCGGCACCGAGAAGACGCATCCTGAACACATTAAGAGCTTGTCTCTCCATGTCTTGAGCACCCATGTAGATAATGCACTCCAAACCAAAACGGGCACACACAGTAGCTGTGGCTACACCGTGTTGACCAGCCCCAGTCTCAGCGATTATCCGTTTCTTTCCAAGACGCTTGGCGAGAAGAGCCTGAGCTACAGCGTTGTTGATCTTGTGAGCACCAGTGTGGTTCAGGTCTTCCCTTTTGAAGTATATCAGCGGTCCTTCACCGTTTTCTCGGCGGTAATGCTCCGTAAGCCTCTCCGCAAAGTAAAGAGGACTTTCCCGACCCACGTAGTCCTTCAAAATCCCAGCCAATTCTCTCTACAGTTTCATCAAACATTATTTAGACATCGCCAACAAACAAACAAACCAAATCACAGAAGCATGTATCGCCAAAGAAATTATGAATATGAATGTCGATTTCAGATTTCTAGGTAAACTACAACAATTTCCCAGCAATTGATTTCATTTAGCGCCCAAAAAAAAACAAATTTTAACTTCTTTTGCCACCAATGCCAATGACAACGTTTAGATCTGCAAACCCACAATGCAACAACTTCATTTCGAATTGATTCAAAATCGATAAGAGATCATCAAAAAAAAATCAGCCGAAATACCTGAAAATCTTCGTCGGTAGCGAGCGAATAGAAAGCCGTCTCGAGCTCGGAGAGGGCGTGCATCAGGGTTTCAGGGACATACTTCCCACCAAACTTACCAAACCGACCAAATGAATCGGGTCGTTGCCAAACCTTGGTCTTCTCCGCATCCGCCATGAGAACAGCCGGGTCCTTAGCAATCGTACAGGAAACGGAGAACGGAGAAGATGACCGTGAGCGAGACGATGGCAACGCCGTAAATCTGGGGAGTTTGGAGGGCAATGTCAGATGGGTCAATTGGGAAGAAAGTGAAACGGAGGATCTGAAAGAAGTAGCGGTGCTTGCGGTGGCCATTAGCAAACCTTTATCTACCTCTCAAGACAGATTGTTTGCTGACAAAACCTAGAAAGTGAGGGTTTTTATAGATTCGGTTTACTTAAAAAATAAAAAATAAAAAGTTTGGTCACTTCTGACATAAATGCTCGAGGATATCAGTATCACATTAGAAGAAGTTGGTAAGACTGAAGGCAGTGAACAACAACTTTTTTTGGGGGTTGGATGTGTTTATCACATGCCTAATCTTAGTGTCTTTATCCAAAAAAAATCGCCTAATCTGTCTTATCTATTGTAGTCAATTATGACAACATTGACGTATCACTATTCTATAATGACTACTAGATTTTCCTTATTCCTTTCCATTATGATGACGATTTTTTTTTTTTTTTTTTTTGTCAACTATCCTACTGGTTTTTTAAATTTCACTTCTATAATTGCAGGTATGGGATTCGATCTCTGGTGCCATGAGGATTTGTAAAATGACTACACCATTGGGTCACTTGCCCTCGGCACGATTTCTATTTAGAAAAAGAATATATCCATGATTTGTCCTCGCATATTTTACGTATTACGATATGATTCATATTTGTGCAATCTAAGAGTCTGAGGCATAGATTACGGTACTTGAAAGAAGATTTCGAAGGATTTTAATGTTGTGGATTTTTAATATAGGTTTTAGACTTTTTATTAATGAATTTTATTATTGATTTTAATAGGTTTTAGTCACATTACCAATGAACTTTAGTTTATCTAAGAACTTAAATACAGAAATAGATTGTTGTTTAACAGATTCAGTCTCTTTCCTTTGTTCCTGACATTTTGTTTTTGAATCACAACAATTGTCTTCGTCAGGTGAGTGGTAAGTTAGTAACTCTTTTGTTCTCTTCTCGGTGTTGTTTCGAGTTTATAGGCTTCTCATCCTCTTCGGTCTCGCATGAAGTTAATTGTAATCTGACTACCTTAATCAAGTGAGTTAATCGCTTTTAATTCTCTGATCTCGAGGCTAGTAAGGTTCAGCTATTCTTGTTTTGATCTTTAGCCGTTTAAGATGTTTCTTAGATTGTTTCAAAGTTCTCTAAGCTGATATTGTTGATCTTGATAGAGTTGGTTATTGATCGGTTTATGGATTAGTGAGTTAAATTCATAGAGGGTTAGTAAGGCCTAATGGACGTTCAAATTCTATATGTCATTTTTGACGTGCTGCCTAACCCTTTAGATAGTTCGGGAAAAAGCATAAATTGGTGAATAAAGTGTATGCACAAAGAGTCAAAGACTGATAGTGTGAGAGTTGTACTCGACCAGTTTTGTGAGATTTTAGGATAGTTTTATCAAATATATGTTTTCCTCTGCCAAAACTTCATGTCTACTATAAGAAGCCAAACGTGGAATCGATTATCTTTCCCGTTGTGAATTTGTCTTGTGCTCCATTTGATTGACTCATCCCGATTATTTGACAAATATATTTATTTGATCGTGAACTCGTCAATCTACAAAAAAACCATAATGGAATTGATGATTTTTGAGGCTTCAATGATGGAAGGAGATGAAAGAAAGTCTGATTTTCTTTTCTTCGATAATAGTTTGGGTTTCAGAATCCCAACTAAAAACATATGATTTCGTTTAATAGTAAAATAACTCAATAATACATCAAAGTCAATTACATTATATTTTATTAAAAATATTGAATAACAGATGATTTTGAATACATCAACTAAATATATAATTAAATAATAATAATATATTTTAATGTATTTTGTAATACAACGTTAAATAACAATAAATTTCATTTAAGACTCAAAATACAATAAAATCCAAAACAATACACTCTTCAATAACCCCTACATCAAATTCACCGTCTCAATACAAATCAAGAACTTTATGACACTGACTTGGTTTCGTTAATCATGTTGGTGCGGTGAAACACTAATATTTGATCCTTTTATCCATCTGCATTGAATATCATATTAGGAGGGATATCAACAAAAAAAAATTGTCTCCATTCCATGCATTGTCTACTTTTAACATTTTCAAAGGCTCATAATGTTCCTCTTATATTTTGAACGAATAATACGGCTACCAGAAGTGATATTTAGATTTTGGAAGAAAAATGAAGTTAAACAAAAAATGGAAGAAAAATAAATAAATTATAATACTTCTTAAAATATAATTGTCTCGAGTAATATACTTAAAGATGGTTTATTTACAAAGAAGCTTACCGGTTTGTTCATATATTTCAGACATAAACTATGTCATATCATGTAATTTTTTTGTTCGTCCCATGTAAATTTTATTGAATCATGCATGATGGTACTAGTATACTATTATGCTATAGGCCTATAGCTTAAAACATGCAGTGATGTAAAAATAAGATATTAATTTGACAGTTTGAATCACAAATCCATATGCCAGACTCTGTTACATGATTTTGAATTCGTTTTATCTCTAATTTTGAAAGTCTTTGAAACCTACTTATATTAATGGACTTTATATTTTTTTTGACAAGTTTCGTAAAAGCAAATAAAAAATATATTAAGTCAATCACAAGAATGTCCTATATTATTGATTTTTTCATTAATTCATAATTTATGTTTTTTCGGCATAATTATTGAAAAAATAGATTACGAATTAGTAATTTTGTGGTTGGAATTTTGCTTAAATTTTCGGAGAGGAAGTATATGTGGGTAGCAAACCCACTCGATTGGTTGTTTTGTAATCAACTTGATGTTAAAAGAACCAACGAGATGTGGATATTGGTCGGTATCCGCCCAATGAGATTCTCTCTGCATGAATTTAAAGAGATATTTGGTCTGCTATGTGATTTGGTCGTGGAAGGAGTGGATGTGGAGGCATCCAATGATGAGTTATGGGCTGAGTTATGCACGAATATTGTTGAAGGTTACTACAAACTGACAGCGGCATTCCAGAGATGTAGGTATGTGGTGTATATATCTTTGATGTAGGTTTATGCATATGTGATGTAGGTTTTTGTATAAATGTGATGTAGGTTTGTTTCACGATAGGTAGATTTGTTTCACGTTATATAAGTTTATTTCACGTTATGTAGGTTCATATTACGTGATGTAGGTTTGTGTTACGTGATGTAGTTGTTTTACGTTATGTAGGTTTTTTCACGTTATGTAGATTTGTTTTACGTTATGTAGGTTTGTTTTGAAAATGTTGGCCCCTTGTTTTCAGGAACTGCACATTCGAGAAAAAGAGAATGTTAGGCCTCATTTTCATTTTGCATGTTGGTATATTGAGTCTGCATCGAGGAAGTCATATCACACTTAAAGCTGATAAGAGGGTGTTTAATGTGGAGATTTTTGAAAGGTATATGTGGGGTCGGGATGCCTTTCAATCCTTAATTAAATCCATCAAATGAGTGTTATATACTGAGTTGACGATCTCTCCACTACAAGTGTACTCTTCATCTTCGAGCTGACACCATCATGATCATCACAGTAGTCAAACCTGCTTATTACGTCTTCATCATCTTCATCCGATTATATGTTTTATGAATACCAACAAAATTGATTAAAAACCTACTACACTGTTCACTAATGAAGACTTTCATCACAAACTACCTTTTATTTTGATTCTGCATCTGATCTTTCATAAACTCAACACAAAGACGCATTATATACCTCATTGACTGCTCCACAAAGATTCAGATTAATTCAATATCAAATAAGTAAACAAATGGAGTATCTTTAGGAAACAATCTTATTTCCTCAGTCGGCCTCCTATAACTTAGAGCGACATCATATAACCATTCAATCATATAAAATTGTTTGCTTACCTCTGAAACTAATTCCACCAAATCTTTTCCTGCATGAATTCATATTAATTTCCTTCCAAACGAATTATCAACATAAAAGAATCATCAATCTTCCTCATGACTCCATCTTCCACGAATTACTTATACTTGATCCATCTAAAACTTGTAGCAGATGACGATGAAATATGATGAAAGAAACGAGGTTGTTATCGGCAATACCATAAAAGTTGATGAAACATATAAGTTGTTGACGACAATTCCATTAAATGTAGGTGTTAGCTGGAGGTTTAATTACGGGAAAATGGTCATTACATGATACCTAGGTATCATAACAAACCTACATAGCAGTAATTGAAAAACCTACATAACAATATATACAAACCTACATAACAGCATATGAACAACCTACATAACAATGCATTACAAAACCTATATAAAAATACATAACAAACCTACATAAAAATATGTCACAAAGCCTACATAACAATACATAACAAAACCTATATCTACCACAATTTTTTATGTTTTATGCGCGACTGACGTAAAATTACTTATTAATACAATTTTGTAATATTGTTTTTTTCCAAAACAAATATAAATAAAATTATCTTATTTAGTTTTAAAATATTAGAGTTGTAGTTTTAATATTTTAAAAGTAGAAATATAAATAACTGATGCTTTTAAACTAGTTCAGGAAATGGTACATGCGTTACATACAAACAAGTCGAAAAGTAGTAAGTTCATGGCCATAAAAACATATATGAGTAAAGCGTATGATAGAGTGGAATGAAATTTTCTAGCTGCGATAATGGGAGATTTGGGTTTTTGTGATAAATAGATACAGTGTATTATGTGGTGTATTACGAGTGTAGAGTACTCGATAATAATTAATGGGGTCTCAGGAGGGTGTATTGTTCCTGAGTGGGGGCTAAGGCAAGGGGATCCTTTATCCCCATACCTTTGTATCTTATGTACGGAGGTTGTTATAGCTAAATTGCTTAAGGGGGAGAGGCTAAAATCATTACTGGGATAAAAGTTGCTCGCTCTAGTCCTTCAATCTCGCATCTTCTTTTTGCGGATGATACACTATTTTTTTGTCAGGCGAATAAAGCAGAGGCTTCACATATTCTTAAGATACTTGCAGAATATGAAAGCTTATCGGGTCAGAAAATTAATTTTGACAAGTCATCAATACAATTTGGGAAGTATGTTGGGTCGGATGTTCAATCAGAAATCTAACAAATTTTGGGGATTAGTAAAAAGGGTGGTCTAGGGCAGTATTTAGGGTTACCAGAAATAGTAGGAGGGTCTAGAGCGAAGGTATTTTCTTTTGTAGCCGATAAGTTACATGCACGATTAACTACTTGGTCTAATGGATTTTTATCCAAAGCAGGGAAAGAGGTTTTGATTAAGTCTATTCTGACGGCATTACCAACGTATGTGATGAGCTGTTATAAACTTCCGAGGATTGTTCTTCAAAAAGTTCAGTCAGCCATTGCTAATTTTTGGTGGTCCAGTTTTGGTGCTACCGGAGGTATCCATTGGAAAAAATGGAGGGATTTGTGTAAACCAAAATCCAGTGGTGGATTGGGTTTTCGAATGTTAGAGGACTTTAATTCGGCCCTCCTGGCCAAACAAGTGTGGCGGCTACTGGAATTTCCAGATTCATTGCTAGCAAGAGTCTTGAAGGGAAAGTATTATAGGAATACGGGCGTTATGGAAACGATTGTTCATTGACCAGTGTTGTATGGCTGGCGGAGTATTATGTCGGCACGACCTTTACTAGAACAAGGTTTAATTCGGAAATCAGGGAATGGTAAACAAATTAAGATTTGGAAGGATAACTGGATACCAGATGTTATCCCAAGGGCCGCAGAGAGATCGGATTTACACATATTTCCTGATCTGACGGTAGATCAATTCATAGACCGTCAATCGGGTCAGTGGAACAAGATTTTGGTTCGACAATATTTTGGGAAGCAGGATGCACAACTAATTTTGGCAATAAGATTACCCGTCTGTTAGAGGCAGGATTATTGGGGTTGGCATTATACGACGTCAGGTCGATATACGGTCAAGTCTGGATATCAAGTGGCTGGTAGAGTAAGAGATATGGATCAGTGTCGATATGGTCCTTCCTTCGATTTGTTGTATAAGAATTGTTGGCAGTTAGATTGTCCTCCAAAAATAAAACACTTTCTTTGGAAAACATTGTCAGGGTGCATAGTTGTATATCAGAATTTGGAAAAACGGGGTCTTGGTCAGGATACTAGGTGTCTGAGATGTGGGGCAGATATCGAGTTGGTTTATCATGTGTTATTTGAATGCCCACCAGCAGTTCAAGTATGGGCTTTATCGGCAATACCTAGTTATTCGGGGATTTTCCCGGGCGTTTCACTTTGTTATAATTTGGATTATTTGTTTTCACGAACAAAGCATCATGTAGAGTTTGAAAGTTTTCCTTGGCTTATTTGGCATATCTGGAAAACGCGTAACGGGTTTTGCTTCACACAAGTTGATCTCTACCCTAGAACTATTGTGGATAGGGCTACAACAGAGTACAATGAGTGGTCTCTGGCCCGGCAAGTTAATCCAGTTCTGCGAGAACTGAGGGTTTAAAACCTTGATATGACCAAAGCACCCCTGATATTCCCTACCACAGCCAATCTTAGTTTCCTGGAATGCATTTGGTCTCTATACATGGGTCGGTTGGGTTTGTTTTCCAGATTCGGTGGAAGGAATATGTTCGGGATCGATCCAGATTCATAAATGTTTATCGGCTCTTCATGCGGAGGTTGAGGCAGTAATATGAGTCTTAGGAGCTCTTGTGGAGTTACACATCCAGGAAGTAGAGATCTCGACGGACTGTGAGACAATCTTTTCCATAATCCAGCATCGCGAGGAGTGGCCGGTGTTTTTCCCATACCAGGAGTTTCGCAAACTGAGTCTTCGGTTTTCTTCTTGTTCTTTATCGGTTATTTCCAAACTGCTAAATTACAAAACAGATGCTCTAGCCAAGATAGGTCGAGTGTCTGTTTTGTAATTTAGTTATTTTTTTTTGCTGTATTTATATCGTTGTAAAAAAAAAAGAACTGGTTTAGTAATTTAGGCATTAAAATTTTAATAAATTGAGAAAAGGTTAACACTGATAAAAATGGAGGACATAGTTCTTATTCTAGTCTTCAACGTTACTCTTTCCACTGTCAGATCTCAGTCTTTCTTCTGCAATTCCTCTCTCTTCTTCTCCGATTCAGCCAATCTCTCGTCGGACATTTCGGAATGAGCACACCTACCACGTCCGCTTCGGCGGCGAAACCCACAAGACCAGTAAGGTCTTCAAGCGTAGCAACTAGGTCATCCTCTAATTCCGGTACGCTCACTTCTTTCCAAGCAATGGTGGAGCTCAAGCAAAAAATTCTTACCTCTATCTCTAAGCTCGGCGATCGAGATACATACCAGATCGCTGTCGAAGATCTCGAGAAGACTATTCAATCTCTCATTTCTGAAACCTTACCAATGTTTCTAAATTGTCTCTACGATTCGTGCTCCGATCCCAAACCCGCCGTTAAAAAAGAGTGCCTCCACCTCCTATCGTACGTCTGCAGCATCCATTGCGATTCTACAGCTGTGCATCTCACTAAAATCATCGCTCAGATTATTAAACGGTTGAAAGATTCCGACTCCGGAGTCAGGGAGGCTTGTCGAGATACGATTGGTGCTTTGTCTGGAATTTATCTAAAGGGAAAAGAAGAAGGAGGCAATACTGGTGCAGCCTCATCGGTGGTGGGTTTGTTTTTTAAGCCATTGTTCGAGGCAATGGGAGAGCAGAACAAAGTGGTACAATCTGGTGCGGCAATGTGTATGGCTAGGATGGTGGATTCAGCAGCTAGTCCTCCAATCACTTCCTTCCAAAAGATTTGCCCTAGAATCTGCAAGCTATTGAGCAATTCCAGTTTCTTGGCTAAGTCTTCCCTTTTGCCCGTTGTTTCAAGTTTGTCTAAGGTTTGCGTTAAACCCTTTTAACATCTTTGTACTATTGAAAATCCCTCTATGTTTGCCGTGGTGATTGGAAGAATATGTTGAATTTTGAAATTAGTGTCAGTATGTAGACTACAAAGCTTTAGTCAATAGATCAGTTAATGCGGGCTCATTTTAGTATACTGTGGTTTAAAAAAAATATAGTATATACATGCATTCTACCACTGCTTGAGGTTTGTTTAATTCGATAATTTTCTTCTAGGCGTTGATGATGTCTATTTTCTTGGTTTGGAATTATTAGTTTCAGTAAAATTTGAGGGGTTTAAGCATCTTTCTCCTTACGATCGGTAGCTCATTTCAAGTAGGTATATTTGTAGGTTCAGTGATTAAATATGGTTATGAAAAATAAAAGTAAAGAGCAATTACTTTGATTTAGGTGGGAGCCATTGCGCCTCAGAGTTTGGAGTCATTGCTGGAAAGTATCCATGCTTGTCTTGGAAGTACAGACTGGGTAACACGAAAGGCTGCAGCTGAGACATTAAATACATTGGCGTCGCATTCAAGTGATTTAGTTAAGGAAAAAACTGATTCCAGTATTACCGTGCTTGAGGCATGTCGGTTTGACAAGGTAGCTATCTTCTTTTTCTCGTTAATCTGAGATTTAATTGAGAACATATCAACTTCCGCTATCATTGTGTTTGAGACACGTCATTTTTACTAGGTAGCTACATTTTCCTAGTAATCTAAACTGGCCCTGTTGTGAAGTGAACTTAAACTTCATAAGCAATTCCTTTTGAATGCCATCAGCAGCTCTAAATATCAGTTAGTATTTGATGCTGCTTTTGGGCCTTTCTCTTCATTTGCTGTGCAGATGAAACGCACAAGCAAGTAGCATGAAATTCTCATGAAACCCCCTCTCTTTTTCTTTTTTTTACTATGATTTTTACATTTCTCAAGGATTTTCAGTTATCTATTGATTATCTTTCACTACTGAGCATTGAAATGGGTGAATGTTTTGTGTAATGGCTTATATAAACTATGAGGGAGAGCTACACATTCATCAAAATTTTACTAGTTAGGACATGTAATGATTTTCTCAAGACAGTTTGATGATGGTAATTTCTTGGACAGATTAAACCTGTCAGGGAAAGTGTGACAGAGGCGCTGCAGGTGTGGAAGAAGATTTCTGGAAAATATGTTGATGGTAATCCAGATGAGTCAAAGGTTTCATCTGGTGAACAGCTTGGATCAGAGAAGAACGGGGAGAAAAGGTCTAATCTAGCCGATCTAATGAAAAAGGAGGTATCCGATGGCTCTGCAGGCTCACCGAACTCTGCTACTAAAGGAAACGGAAGTCTTCCTGAAAATGCAGTAGTAATGTTGAAGAAGAAAGCACCTGTCTTGAGTGACAAAGATTTTAATCCTGAATTTTTCCAAAGACTAGAAAGAAGGCAATCCGTGGAAGTAGTAGTCCCTCGTGGATGTAAAAATAACGACGAGGAAGAATCAAGACTTGATGATCTCAATGCCATAGGATCTTTAAATCGGTTCAAGAACATCCAATCAGATGATGAACAGGTAAAAGGTAGGTTTGATGGGAATGGATCGCAGGCAGGGACATCTAGTGATGATAGGGCGGGTGTTGTAAACAGAAAAGAGACACCTGAAAATTACGCTGCTGTCTCAAATACTGATATCCAATCTGAAGGATCCTTCACAAGTAATAGAGGAAATTGGTCAGCCATCCAGAGGCAGTTGTTTCAACTAGAGAGACAACAGACAAATCTTATGAACATGCTCCAAGAGTTTATTGGTGGCTCACATGACAGTATGGTGACTCTAGAGGGCAGGGTAAGGGGTTTAGAGAAGATTGTTGAAGACATGGCAAGAGATCTTTCGATATCATCAGGTCATAGGGGTAATCTCACGGCTGGATTTGGCAAATATAATAGTTTTACTAACTATCCTACTGGAAAGTATAATGGGCGAGCTCCAGGAGACAGAGGCTCACAACCGGGTGGAGCTATGAGGGGGAGAATGTGGAATTCTGACATGGCGTATGACTGGTTCATACCTCCACATGCTGCTTCCAGACACGGACAAGCCGGGCCAAGAAGATCACCACGGTCAGGACAATATGAGAATGATCACATGGAAAATGGCAGGAGAGGTTGGGATAATAAAGGATCTGGAACTATGAGATTTGGTGAAGGCCCTTCAGCAAGATGTGTGTGGCAAGCATCAAAGGATGAAGCTACACTTGAAGCTATTAGAGTAGCTGGCGAAGATGGCGCAGTCCCTTGTCCAACCCGTGTGGCTGCTGTCCCTGAAGCTGAAGCCATGGGAGATGACGAAAGCCAAGGGCAGGAACGTGACCCAATATGGACGTCATGGAGTAATGCAATGCACTCACTCCGTGTTGGCAACGTTGATGCTGCTTATGCAGAAGTCCTTTGCACCGGTGACCAGGAGTTGATCATCAAGCTGATGGACAGGACTGGACCTTCTCTTGACCAGATGTCAAATGAGATTGCAAATGAAGCTCTGAATTTCATTGCTCAGTTTCTGCTGGATCATACTCTCTACGACATCTGCTTATCTTGGATTCAGCAGGTACATCTTTTACAAGACATTTGGTTCCAAGAATCACATTGATCTTTTATCTTAACCTTTCTCTCGATTTTTTTTTTGGGGGGGCATTTGCAGCTGCTTGAATTGGTTTTACAAGACGGTGCAGACACGTTTGGGGTTCCAATGGAACTGAAGACAGAGATTTTGTACAACTTACAAGATGCATGTCCGACGATGGATCCACCTGAAGACTGGGAAGGTCCAGCTCCGGAACAGCTCGTGATGCAGTTGGTATCAGTTTGGGAAATCGATTTACAACAATTCGACAAGTAAATGTAAGCTTGTGAGCAATTTTTTTGTTTGTTTCTTCCTTGAAGAGTTTTCCTAAGCATGTTTAGGTCTGTAACATACGATTGTTGTTGGAACAGAGCTCGACTTGGTACCGTTGTTCATAATTTTCGCGTAGACATGATCTCCAGTTCTAAAGTAGTTCTATTTTTTCATTTTAATAAAATAGTAAAAGAGGTGACTCAATCGATCACAAAAAGTCAACTTTCAACACATTTTAAAAGGAAAAGAAAAGAGAATATCAGAGCCAGGTTTCGATCCTGGGACCTGTGGGTTATGGGCCCACCACGCTTCCGCTGCGCCACTCTGATGTTTTGTCAAACTATAAAAGAAAACATTAAAATAATTGTATGCTCCAATCGTAACACATATTCCCGTCGTTGGCCCGAAAAATTCCCAACCGGAAGCGTATCCCGAAGATCGAAAAAACAGTGAACGATGCGACGACGACCAGGAATCGGAGGATTACAAAAGGCTGCTGCTGCTAGAGTTTGTTTCCTAAGCCCGATTTGATATAGTTATGTCGAATCTTATTTGATTGATATTGCTCTTTAACTCTATCCATTAAAATCAGGATCAGTATCGGCTACTAGGAGAAAACGTGGCCAAGTTACGGACTGATATGATGAAAGAACAGCTCGCCACGTTCAAGTCCCAGCTTGAAGAGTTTGCCCGTAAACACAAGGTCGAATTTTGTTGGCAATTTATATATTTGTTTCTTTTGTGGGTTTGCTGTTACGTCATGGTCTTGATTTCTGATTAAGAACTTGTTGGTGAATCATATCATCTTTCGGATATGGAAATCAATGGTTTATACTGTAAAGACTCATTTGCCTTTGGTTGCAGAATGACATTCGTAAAAATCCAGCCTTCAGGGCTCAATTCCATGAAATGTGTGCTAAAGTTGGTGTGGATCCTCTTGCTTCAAACAAGGGTTTCTGGGCTGAGCTCCTAGGAATTGGTGACTTCTACTATGAACTTGGTATTTTTAGTCTATTTTCTGACTTGGTCTCTTCTAATAGCTTAAAAGAGGATGCTTATTTTTGCTAGCTATGATTTATAAGTCCATGTCTGGATGCAACATATATGTTTTACTTTTTCTTTCTTGGATTAAGACATGCCCTTTTATATATTAAGAACCCTGATGTAACATTTTTCTGAAAAGGTAGTCAATTTATCAAACAGGAGTTCAGATTATTGAAGTGTGCATGCTTACAAGGTCACACAATGGTGGTTTGATCAGCTTGCAAGAACTCTGCAACCATCTCCGTCAGAGAAGAAAAAAAGACCGTGAAGCTGTGACTGAAGATGATTGTCTTCGAGCTATTAGCAAACTAAAGGTATCCAAATTGTGTGTGTTCTTTTTTCATTTTTCCTTTTCAGACTTCTGAGAAAAATTCAAAAGGTGAAGTTTTCTTGCTGGTATCTTGGATTTTCTCCCTCAGGTATTGGGCAGCGGATTTGAGGTCATCACAATTGGCAAGAAAAAGCTTGTCCGTTCAGTCCCTACTGAGTTGAACAAAGACCATAATCAGATCTTGGAGTTGGCTCAGGTTATCATCAGATAATACATTATTCCATAAAACAAAACAATTTTCACATGTTTTGTATGATATCGTGGAAGTTATAACTGGAATAATTTAAAGATTTCTGTTGCTTTCCGCACAGGGCCAAGGCTATGTGACTGTGGAAGAGGTACAAAAACACCTCTCATGGGCATCTGGTCGGGTTATAGATGCTTTGGAAACTTTGTTAGAAGTATGCATTTGCTATTCATTTCCCAATTTGCTTCAATACCCCTATTTTACTGGGAGATGTTATGCAACCAATGTGGGTCCTGAAACTTTTGAAATTTTATTGATTTATTTTTAGGAGGGTCTCGCAATGATCGACAATGGCCATAAAGATGGAAAATGTCGGTACTGGTTCCCCTGTGTTTCTTCTGTTTACTCATCCATTGGATCTGACGCTTAACCTGGTACATGCTCCTTTGTTTTTGTTTTTGCTTGTTTTATATATTCAGTACACTCACTCTTCATTACATATAAATTACGAACAAATTTTCTTAGTATATTACTTAACTTTTTGTGTACACGTATCAAGAATTTTTTTTCCATAGTAATACCACATAAATAATTTATCTATGCTTGGTTGTTGGAGATCTCGATTTCTTCTGTCCAGTCAGAGTTTGGCTCGCTCCATGACCTTGGTCTCACCCTGAGCTGAAAATACAACACCATCTCCAATATCTCAAAGACATTACTTTCATCCAAAACCGTGTTCCATGCCCCACTCACTATGCAGTAATTGTTGTTATATGGTGCTCGATGATGTTCCCCGTGCTGTTTCCGTGAAACAAGCAGCCCCATTTCCTGCAATGTCACAACGACAGGTGGAAGCTTGCTCTTGGTTCCATGAGCCCAAGCATGGAATTGCTGGCTGAACATTATGCAAAATGCAAATGTGCTCACAAAACCATGAAACACAGGGTCGTTAAATGCAAGGTCTAGTGGGAGAACTGTGAAGGTTATGACTCTAGCCAGAGCGTGTAGATTGTTGGCAAATTGTCGTCTAGTGATTGTCCAAGGCCACTTGTGATGACCCTGAAACGCTTCGATTTGGGTTCCTACTATTGGTGTTGACCCATCACCATAGTTATCAATGGCCCAGTGATACACACCAGAGCCCAGATCAGCCAAGATATATCCTGCATAACCGGCCAAAGCTGGTTCGAGCCAGATATTAGAGTCAAACCCTCCAATGACGGATTTAACGAAAGAGACAAACACAGTGGTGCAGCCCGCTGTAACCCATAATCGATGGGTCCATGTGGATTTCAGAGTTGGGTCGTTGGACAAAGGCGGACTTGCAAGGCGCTGATCAACCATAAACTTCTCACGTTCAGGCTGAGGCTTGGTAGATTCGAGAGTTCGGTCATTGGACAGAGGAGGAATTGCAAGACGTTGCTCAACCACAATCTTCTCACGGTAAGGCTGCGGTTTGGTGGATGTAACAGAGCAGGTAACACGTACAGGGAGAAGCGACAGATGGTGGCTTCTTGGGATGTTGGTGATGGGTCTTACAAAGAACTTTGTTTGAAGTGATACAGCCATTGAAAGAGACTCACAGGTGACAAAAGAAAGTAAAACACCAATGACAGAGGAAGAGATTAGAGGTGACAGACAAACGTTTTAATGAATGATACAGCCTTCAAAATTTCTTAGTTTTATGAAGCTATAAACGATGATACTGAGGTAGAGATTACGTTGACGAAAAGAAAAAAAGAGAGGAAGAGATTACACCACAATGTTATGTTGTGGTGTACGTTAACCTATGCGTGGGACTATTGTGATCACTAGCGCATTACCAACTGGTGACTATTATTAAAAGAGTCTTAAATTTTGGATTTCTTAAAGTTACAATCTACTCCCAACATTTCAAATTGTGCTATTACCCCCTCCCCTTCTAAACCAAAGCGGGGACTCTCAAATCAGTTTTTTCTGGTTTAGTTTCGTATTCGATTAGGATTGGTATATTTTCGGATATTTTGTCTTATTCAAAATTTTATATGTGAAACTGAATATTCATAGTATATATACATTATTATAAAAATCATTATGTTGTGTCTGGAGAATATACCCAAAAATAGAAAATCAAACTAGTGTATGATCGAAAAATCGAGACTTTAGCGATTTGGATACGGAAAGGAGAAACCGACCTCAAGGTATTAACAATGGCATCATACTCTTCGTCCATCTTCTTCGCCGTTACCTTGCTGCTGCTTCTAACTGTCTCGACCATGAAATTACCATTTCACCCTCGGGACCTACTTCCGCTTTTGCCTATGCAAGTCTCGTGGCCGCTTCTTAATTCACTCAACTCTGCTGTCGATATCCTCCCTACTTTTATCGGCTCCGCCACTCTTCACAACGACGTCGTTGAGTGGAAAGGTGCTTGCTTCTATGAGAACAAGGCTTGGTTGGAGCTCAATAACAACTCCGGTACCGAATTCGGAGGCGGCACACTTCACATTAAGGTGACAAAAAGATGAATTTGTTTCTATTACTGCTCTGCGATCGTTAGTTTTCATCTTTGGGGAGCTTGATATTGAGTGGATACGTTGAGGTTATTGTTTATGGGTTTTAACAATTTTGAGGTTTTTCTTGTTGATGAACTTCAGTCTGTAATTTAGGATTGTTTATGTTTACGCTGCTTAAGCTTCTGATCTCCTGAAATGATGATCCTGGGTAGCTGTTTTTCGATTGGGGAATCTTAAATTAATTCAGCTATTGTGTATTTTATAACTTTTATGCAGGTCGATAAGGCACACAGTTGGACATGCATGGATATTTATGTGTTTGTGACTCCATATCGTGTGACATGGGATTGGTATTTTGTCTCGAGGGAGCATACCATGGAGTTCAAGGAGTGGGAGGATAAAGCCGAGTATGAATATGTGAGCTGCTGTTTTTTTCTTTGTTCTTTTTTACTATATCTTTTTGTTGCCCATTTTAGAATTGGTATAGGATCTAATGGCCTTTTGTTTTGTCTTTTTTTGGCTCACATATAAACAGGTTAAGCAGAAAGGAGTTTCGATATTTCTCATGGAAGCAGGGATGTTGGGAACTCTCCGAGCACTGTGGGATGTCTTCCCTCTCTTTACCAATACCGGTTGGGGGGAGAATTCCAATATTGCGTTTCTTAAGAATCATATGGGTGCTCATTTCCACGCTCGTCCTAAACCTTGGGTTACAAACATTACTACCGATGAAATTCACTCTGGAGACTTACTAGCTATCTCCAAAATCCGTGGGCGGTGGGGTGGTTTTGAGACGCTTGAGAAGTGGGTAAGCGGAGCCTATGCTGGTCACACTGCTGTCTGTTTGAGGGATTCTGAAGGGAAACTCTGGGTTGGTGAATCCGGGAATGAAAATGATAAGGTAAAACTTATATTGCTGGATGAATTAGTTTTTACTTATACCCGGGGTATATTGACAAATGGACAGCCTATGAGTGCTAATTCTTGGTGTGTTATCATTAGATTATTATCCATGCTAAGAACAAACTACAAACTGATGTGGTTGAACGTCACTACGGTCGTTGATGAGTTAAAAATTTCAATAATTGCAATAAACTTGATATGATGTGTTCATATTTTACCAGTGACTTCTTTCAAACCCAGTCTTGTGAAACTGATTCATTCAACGGAACGGCATTTTTCTTTCTATGTTTTATGTATATCATAAATTTGTTCCTGTCTTCTCCTTTGAATCTTTGACTCCTAGGGAGAAGACGTAATAGCGATATTGCCTTGGGAAGAGTGGTGGGAGTTTGAACAAACCAAGGATGACTCAAATCCCCACATCGCATTGTTACCGCTGCATCCTGATTATCGAGCCAAGTTTAATGTTACAGCTGCATGGGAGTATGCTCGCAGCATGGATGGTCAACCATATGGCTATCACAACTTGATCTTTAGCTGGATTGATACCATCAGCGGAAACTACCCACCTCCTCTGGATGCTAATCTTGTAGGTTCTCATTTCTCAGAATTTTGGGGATTGTTGAAAACATGAGCTTCAGTTTGTCTCTTTCTATTTGTCTCTTTTGGGTGAGGTTCTGATTCTTTCCTTTTCTGTTATGTTTTTTCAGGTTGCTTCAGTAATGACAGTTTGGAGCAAAATCCAACCTGATTATGCTGCTAATATGTGGAATGAAGCCCTTAACAAGCGACTCAGGACAGAGGTACTAGAATTTTCTTCATTCATTTCAGTTGTTCATGATGAGTAATCAGTATACTACTTTCCTCCTTCGAGTTCTGTGGACTAAATAAGTAAAGCTCTTAGACTAGCATTGGCTCTTGGCATGTAGTAGGTGGTACTATGTGCTTTCTTTTCAATTTTTTTTATTGTCTTCAGTAAATATTTTTGATTTCTTCGATAGTAAGAGTAATCCCAGCTGCTAAACAATGTAGCGGCATGTGATGACGTATCGTATGATCTTTAATAAGTGCATATACATCGGTTTCAGATGAAAGATACATTTGATTCTTCTGTACTCAACATAAATCAATATAAGAAGATTCTGCATCCTTCGCTGTTATCATCTTGTTTGTTTTCTTTAGTTCTTTCTTTAAGATATTCTAAAAATGGCAGGGTCTTGATCTTCCTGATGTATTGGTGGAAGTTGAAAAGCGTGGATCCTCTTTTGACGAGTTGCTGGCAGTTCCTGAACAAGATGATTGGATATATAGCGATGGAAAATCAACTTCTTGTATCGCTTTCATCCTCGAAATGTACAAAGAAGCTGGCCTTTTCGATCCAATCTCTAGTTCCATTCAAGTCACGGAATTCACGGTAACGACCAACCTATAAACATCATAGAAGATACACACACATGAAATGACAAGTGGTATTCCTGATTATTAGATCAAAGACGCTTACATGCTCAACTTTTTCGAGAACAATGCAAGCCGTTTACCTAAATGGTGCAATGACAATGACAATGTGAAACTTCCGTACTGTCAAATACTCGGGAAATACAGAATGGAACTTCCCGGCTACAACACCATGGAGCCATACCCGCATATGAACGAGCACTGCCCATCTCTGCCTCCAAAATACCACAGACCAAAGAACTGCTAGAACCAAAGTATCAACTATATTGTCTGTTTGTTAGGAGAATGACTTCGTGTTATGATGCACGAATTAGAAGAAGAAAAAGACACTTTTAAACATTCAGAACATTGTTAAGGTCCTGCATATTCTTGTGTATATATAAAGTACACATATTTCCCAGTTGTTTCATTTGAGAAGACAATTACTGAATGTGCCCAAGGTTGATACTCTTAATTGCTGCGAGATGTCCTGATTAGAAACGGATCTTCACTAAATGACATTTACGATCGATACAACAAAACTCTAAAGGCTGTTTCATATGAATGAATTGACAACTTCTGTCATTGATATAACAAAATTGATTTTCACTTGGTTGATACAATCATACAATGCAATGACTACGTCTCAACTAAACCTCTTTCCCATTCAGATACACGGGACATGTCTAAACTTTTACGAAGCCAAACCTGTTGAGATATCCCTGGCGTTTCGCCAAGCATATCTGTAAATATCAGCAAAAGTTGTTGGCACGCATGGAGTTCATCGATCTTTTCCAGATCCGTGGCAAGTTCCGACGAAAGTTCCCTCCACGCCTGATAATATGACCTGTGAAGAGGGATTAAGGTCAAGATTTGGGAGTGGTAAACAGTGCAAAGGTCTGGAATGATAAACAATAGAGGAATTGTTTACCATCTCCAGCCCGGAATAGCCTCAGGGGGACTACTAATTCTAGAACACAAAGATTTGATGAGCTTGTAATCGCCATCGGACTCTGAAGAAAAGAGAAAATTTCAGCTCCAGATTACAGATATGGATTGGTAAATGCAGCTTAAAACCTATGAATAAATCTGTACAATCCTATAGTTTCCACAGATACCATTCTTTTGGTATGTAAAGAACTAAGAATTCACGCAGAAATCTTGACTCCAAATCTAAATAAAAACCAAAACCTACTCTAATAAAGATTTCAATTCTCAATCAAAGACAAGTAAACTGGAGAACAAGAGTTGCATAAGTCGTGAAAAGCAGATACCTCTAGTCCCGAGGTTATTCTGAAGAAGCATGAGAGAAAGTGTAAATACAACAGAGGGAAGAAGAGCCCTGTAGTTTGTACGCAGAAGCTGTTGGAGGTGTATGATTATTTTCCCTATTATGTGCTCTGAATTTGTCATACTATCTTTGAGATTCCTTTTCTTGAAATATTTTAACAATGCAGGCAACGTTTTTGGCTTTGTTTTACTTAACACTGTTGGGTCGGAATCATTAGTTTTAGAATAAAGCTTCCCAAGAATCACTGATGCCAACAGCCAGCGTAGAAACTTCCCTACCATAGTCTCCTCTTGTGGTTCTTCTGTGAGTACTTTAGTATCTTGATGAAACTCACTAGGCTTAGATCCCTTTTTACGGTCACTTTTCATAGCTGTGGAGGTTCCCCACAAAAGAAACCTTCTCAGCTTGTCTTCATCCTGAACAGACATCATATAATACAAAAACATTTGAACTGTTAAAACAAAGTTGAGCCAATGCTCACAATAGTCAGAGAAAAAGAGAGAGGGAGAGAGATACCATGCATAGTATATCAATTGGCGGGGTGCTCATTAATATAGTATCAAGCCCACGCTCTGCACTAGCTTCAACTTGAGGAGAATCACAATTAGCAACAGCCTCAAAGAGTTGGAATATTCCCTCAATTGTAATTGTGAAATGTGGCTGGTACATCTTTCGTTTCTGTGAAATCTTGAGAGTGGCAGATAGTATCTGCAGAATTAAATTGATTGAAGTACTATTTTTATGTAGTGATACCAATCTACCACCTAGAAGTCTGTATAAACGTGATGAGATGTCCATTAGCCCTTCGAGGGAAGACCGCTGAAACCACTCTGTAACATTTCTGGAGGTGAGAACATCATTTATGACCTGATTCAACAATATCACAAAGTAAGTCACTATTCTACATTAGGAACAACAATCATGGTTGACCATTGAGGAATTTGGTCCTATTTGCATTCACCATTATAATCTATAGATTTTCAAATTCAAAAAAAGTATAATTTTTTAAAACAGAATTTATATTCTTAAACATTGTGGACGCTTGATCATGACTGATTAATACCAGTGGATAATACTGTACACACCTCCAAGATAACTACCAAGCGCAAATCTTCTTCTCCAATGGGATTTGTAGTAAACATTGAGATAAATGATGAACACCATGATAACAGACCACAATTTTCAACTAGATGCCGGGCCATCTTATGGAATTTGACAGAATTCCTCACAGCCTGAAAAATAAAAATAAAGATGGTTTTGCTACTTCGGATTAAGAGACCAAGGTTTAGAAAAATAAAATAAGAAAATACATAGTGACAATTGACCTTTGATTGATATTGAAGAGGGAACTGCACATAGGTGTAAATGAACACTAAGTGACATTAAGGAAAGAAAGTATCACCTGAAGGATTAGTCCTTTAGTTTCATCATCAGCAAGAGGAGATGAGGAAAAACTCATCACTATCTCAAGGATGGAGCTTCTAATGTATATTTGAGCATCGTCATCTGATTTCAAGCCTGCACACACTAGGCGTAGTTCCCAAAGCCTTTGTGATCTATAGTTAATAGCGCTGCTCCAGAAAAATTCATGAAACAAAGGAATCCCCTAAAAAATAGAAAATCAAAAACAGTTTAAATGCTGGCAAAAGGTAAAGAATAAAGAAAAGAGTTACAATTTTCAGAGAACAAGTACCCTCAGCTTCAGTGTAGATGAGCTCTTCAAAAGTTTATTTATGGGAACATAATGCTCGTGAGAAGAATCCAACAATATCAGAGATGCCTCAGCAGCAAAAACAGCAGAGACAGTTGGGATTCTTTGCCATGGTTCCTCAACTCCATTTTGTACATACAGCAGCAGAAGCCTAAGGCTTGTCACATGCTTATTCTTCCTACATCTCTACATCAGAAAATTCTAGTTAAAGAAAGAAGTTTCCAACTGTGTCCCAAGAACCAATTTGACTTGAAAGTTGAGAACAAATTTGAACAATGAGACTCTGCAAAACCAATTACTTTAAGAAAATAAAAGAAAATGACGAATAGGCTCAGGACCCAAAACATCAACAGAAATGTATACTTCCGCTAGCTAGTAGTTGCAATTACAAGTCCTCTGTGCAAATAAAGTAGACCAAAACTAATTCCGCTAGCAAGTTAGTGAAATTACCATTTACATGGACAGATAGGTTAACTTAAAATAGTTATTACCTCAAGGGCATCCAGATATATCTCAAGAGTTTCATATCCCAATTTCCTCATCCCAAGATCTGCTGAAGACATGCTCGCTAATGCAACTGCAAGCAAGCCCAAGCTGGTGAATTCCACAGGTTCAATGTATCCCATTGACAATGCGTCTACTGAGAAGCGCAGGATGAAAGCCGGATCATATCGTTCAATGTCCTCAATAACACGTGAGCATTTCTACACAAGCAGTGATTCATTTGATCAATTTCTCTAAATGCAATTACAAGATCTTCTAACTGAAAGTTAATATTAAAGAGGTGTACCTCTATTACTGAATCATCATATAGGTAAAAGTTATCCGATACCTCTGTAGTTCGTTGATAAGGAAAAAACAAAACAGTTAGAGCACATATTTTGGGATCAACACAAAGATTCTCTTTGAAGAGACTCTGCCGGACATCTTCCACTAAATCAGCTTCACCAATATCAGATGAATTCTGAGAGAAATGCAGTCCCTCTCTTATTTTCAAGGCAGCTTTACCCCACAAAAAATCTGTTTCAGAAACATTTAACGTGTGTTTGGCATCAATCAACTTAATATCATGCATCAGCTTGTAGATCTCCAAGTCGTTTTCGCTCAGAGTTGCACCATAAGAACACAAAAGAAGAAAATGCAGTTCTTTGAAATTGATGCCTGAATCTTTTCCACATTTGGAGAGCAGCACTCGGAGAATTTTGACAATTTCTAACTGCTTCACACAGTCAGGTGCTTTGAGACGACAACTTCCACCTCCAACAGAATTAGGGCTGGAGATGGTAACATGTTTAAGGATGCTGGAGACGGGTCTAAATAATTCACCAGTATGTGAGGATGATATGCTGAGAGAACTGATAGTTGGTGTAAACTGAGAATGAGATATTAGGAGTTGGATATATGGTGCACATGAATACTTCCCTCTAGACAATAAGGAGAAAATTTCTCTCAGCATCTTCAGTACCTTCGAGTCCTCAAATCTGTACAGAAGAATTGATTTCATTAGTCTCTCCAGAAAGGTAAGGGACTCCAAGTGAAGAAGCTCCTCACACGTCTTTTCCACAAACTGTAGAATACTTCTCAAAATGAAGTTTTCAAGCCTTTTGCAAAGGGACCAACAAATGTCTTGTTTTCCTTCGAAATTCTCTTTAAAAGAACCATCAGATTTCTTAACCACAGATTGCCAACTGTTAACTAAATCATTTAGTAACTGCTTTAGTAAATTCTCTCTATTAGTTCCCATTTTTGGAGAACTTTCTGCCAGACAATTACCTGCTTCACGTTTGAGATGACACATACTGCTTTCCTCAGGAAACAAACAAATCCTTGAAAGTGTTACTTTTGCAACCACACGGATAGCAACATTAAACATTTGGTCTACTGATTGAACGTCTACATTCTTTGTCTCGTAATTCCACATCTCCTTGCCAGCACCAGTGTGAGGAAACATGGAATTAAATAACTTCAAGAGATCATCTTTTTTAGTTGGATTTTCAGTCAAGGAAAAGTGAAACTGAAACATATGTACTGCCTTCCCAAGAAGACTCGCATTAAACATAGCGTAAATATCATCAGTCGTTGACAGTAGAATCTCTTCGTACTTCTCTTCGAAGATACCCCAAGACAAAAACCTCGGCCACTGAACGAAACGCTTTAATAGTATATTTGAATAAACTGAAGTTATATCCAAACATCTATTACACGGTTTCTCAAGTTTTGCAAAAACTGATGTCAGATACGATAGCACAGCAGGCAGAAGCATGATAAACTGATCATCCGTAAGCGCGGAGTCATCCTTTTGCTCACTTAGCATACTAAAGAAAAAGTGTCCAAAGACTGACAGATGCAAGGGACTGGACTCCACCAGATAGAACAATATCTTGGCTCTGGTTGTACTTGCCTGGTTAAAGCAATGGATAACTAAGTCTTCAGGGGTACCCCTAACAGTCTGTGAAAATATCAAGAGCAACGGGTGAACACTATCATGCTGATAATGACTCCCCTTGAAAATGCCACAACAAACTTTAAGCAAGCAAATATCTGCCGAATCCAAGCCAAAAGAGGTAGAAAACTTGCATGCCATGCTATATACTTTCTGAATGAGGTTACTGTCATAGTTTTTTTCTTCTAATTCCCACAGAAGATCATATACCCCTCTTTTATCAGTAGGCTGATGTGAATATACTAAAAGCATTTCTAGAGCTCCAGCAGCAATATCCAATCCCAAACTGAGAATCATACTTGAATTGGGGCCTGCTGGTTCTTCCTCGTCAATTTTACTCAGCATGAAATCAGCAAGATACAAAAGTTTAAAAGGTGATATAAATCTCAACAAAGCATGAATCAGTTGTAATGGTTGGAGAAGAGAGGCGTAACTTGGAGAACCAACACAAAGCTCAAACTTGACTCTCAATTCCAAGAGAAGCCTTTCAACCAAGGCCTGAAAAGCCGTAATTGACTTATTTTTCCTGAGGTCCCCTCTCCGCACAATGTATTTCTCATCAAACAAAAATTGCTCACAAGTAGAAACCACTAGATTAAGGATGTGTTGATCTATTTCACTAATAAATAGCCTGCCCGTTGTCAGCAAAGTTCCTGAAAAACACTCAACATTCTGCAAAGGTAATGTGCCACAATCTAGAGGATTCTCAAATAGTGCTATAATAACTGGGTGACAAAAAATAGTCTGGGCCACTTGATGCTTCCACTTTACAAAAGAAGCAAACAAACTATTTGGAGAAGGTCCAGAAACAAGCTCTGGTTCTGATATTTGAGAGAACAAGTGCTTCATGAGACGTGAGCAGATCTCAGTAAGTTGGCAGAGTATCGGAGCTGGCTGAACCTTGTGAGATGATCGTAATTGAAAGAGCCAAAACAGTATTAAGTGGATATTTGAGTCAATATGATAACTTTTAGTCTGCGACACTTTTAGCATCAGTAGTTCTAAAATTCTTGGAAACTCCGGTATGCAAGATATATCCATGCTCATAATTGCGGTAAGTGATACAGAAAAAGTAGCCTGCTCTAAGAACATAGCAAAGGCCGAAGATTCAATATCATGAGTGTCCATCTTACTTTTGATTCTTTCAGTTATGGAAGAATGGCCAGAATAATCAATCTCATTATTCACTGTTCCTTCACAAAGATTTCTTAATCCAATAATATCTGAACCTCGAGCAAATAAGTCAGGTGATAGCTTTGAAAGGTTTCCGATGAAGTTTTCCTCTAGAAAGATGATGGACTGTAAAACTGAGAATAATGTTCCGAAAAATGCCGAAGAAACAGCCATCACAGGAGCAAAACTAATTAAGATCGATTCAGGTCTTGCACATATCAATGCAGAAGAAAAAGCTTTAACTATGCCTGCAATTTCATCCGAAGAGGTGCTTCTCACCAGTCCTTTGACCTCATGAAGAATGTCTGCAAACGAACTGTCAGCAACAATACCTCTTGTCCTTCCAGAGTGCAAGATGAAAGGTTCTTTTTCTGACAGAGATTGTGAAAAAAGAAGCAACATTCTCAATGGCCTCCATTCACATAAAGAATCCTTAGAGCCATCAACCACCTCAGACAAAACAGACTGGACCAAACATGAGATTATTCTGGAATCTACCTACGATATTAAAATTATAGATAATGTATTGGTATCTTAAGAGGTGTAAACCAGAATATAAACCTATAGTATGGTAAAAGTTATATACAAACACCTACGTTTGTAAATAATATTTACCTGGGTTTGCAAAAGATATTTCAGTGTGCTGCATACATACAGCGATATAGCTGACTTCTCTGGTAAAGAATACGTTTTAGATTCAGAATTTAGCAGCCTCACACATTTCTGCAGTATACAAAAGATTAGGGGGCTAAAATCGATTGATACACCTGCAATTAACACAGAATATACACACCAGTCAATAAAAGCTTCTAGATTTGTCACAAGTCCACAGTAAAAGTTACTAGGACTAAACGTGCATGAGATTAATAGATCCGTGTTTTAATCAGCAAATTTTCATCAATTCATAAGATTGATTGCAGAGACATTAAATAATCATCTTTGTACGTACAACAAATTGTGGCACTTATAACCTAAAATAGTTGCAGAATATATGGTACGTAAAACACAGGCGCAACGCAACATATTATACATCTCAGACGTCAAACCTGAGCAAAAGGAGTAAGCATGTGAAAATCTATACCAAACCATTGATTTTGATGGCACAATAAACTATACCTTCAAAATGGGACAAGCTACTTCTGACGATATCCCAGTGTTTGAATAAATTATTTCCAACAGTCGAAACTGCATCACATAAAAAGGAGATGACCACTGATGACATGCTCTGTACAGCTTCCTGAAACTCAAGAGGTAGTTTATTCTTTCCAAAACATGGTAGAAACAAGAACCATGCACCAATTTCACTTGGATTTTTTTCAAATGCACCAGTGCTGCTCATAGCTGCAACTGCCAAATTGTACGCTAGATCTTTCACCCCGTCATGTGGTGTAGATAGTAACAAATTCATGAACACATGCAAATGCTTGTACATGAGTGGTGGAAGTTTTGTAGGAACTCTGTCACTTTGAGACTTTGGCGTCCAACTGATGTACTCATATAGCAAAGACAAGATAGCTCTCTGCAGTTCAGCTGGCAAACCTGAAGAACAGCTCAGAAATTTCATGAAGACATCAAACGATCCTTCAAGCACATTATGCACAGCACGCTGCAAAGAGGAAAAGCATGTAGATGAGGCACTCACCACATATAGATGAGGAACGTCTAATAATATTGTATACACATCTACATTATAATAAATAAACTATATCAAAGTGACACAAGAAATGAGAAATTTTACGAGAATGAGTAAGCAAAAAAACTAATAACTCAAAAGGTCGAACTTCGATCGGTATACCACACTTGCAAACTTCAAAACATTTAATTTGACACGGAGGATTTATAGAACAGTGCCAAGCAATAAGACATCATGTCACTGGTTAGATATCATGTGGAAAAGAATATCTAAGGTCATGCAGTTCCGTTAATCTACAACAAAAATAATAATCATGTGAAAAATCAACGTACCACATAAATCTTGAGGGCATCCAGAAGTTTTATGTGAAAACACACCTCTGCTTCTTCGATCGAATCAATAGGTTTAGAACAAAGCTCTGAAGCCCAAATTTCTGAAACAATCCCAATATATTCCTTTTCAGCATCTTCCTGATTTCTCATATGAGCATCCACTGTATCCTCTGCTAAAAATATGTCATTATCAGAACCCACCACACCAATGATAATATCACCAGCCTCTTCTTCCAAAACATCCTTCTCAGATTGCTTAAAGCGTTTTTTTCTGCTTACTAATCTACTATCCAACACCGCTTTTCTCTTCAACAGCTTTTGAGTTCCACTAGAACTGCCCAGCGACTTTAGTACAGTCAATAACACCTGGGAATCTGGAAAAAAGCCTCTCACCTCACCCATGATGTCTTGCTCAAGAGAAACTTTAATTTGCTCTACAGGGCAGCTATGAAATGAACAAAGGTCCCAAGCAGTAACAAAGGAATCCAACAGCCTCAGTGTCTCCAAAAGAAATCTCAAGGTCCCATGTTTCACGAGAAAATCAGAATGGAGCATCCCTTTAGTGATAAGTGACCGGCTAAATGGTCGGGGGCATATGCATTTCATGATAGTCTGAATATCCGAATCACCAGAAGGAGGTGTAGCACGTTGATTTGGATTGAGAAAGTCAAAAGAAGATGAAATTCTTACTGAAGATACCAAATTTGCTGCCAAGGAAATAGAAGAAAACCTGCAATGACTTCAGTTACTATGCAGAAAGAATGACAAAACAGCAAAAATCTAACGTACACACAGCAAAATAAAGATTAGTACATTTTCGTACTTTAAAGAAAACTGACCAGGATGGTGATGCAAAATCTTCCACATTGTATGGAAACTCGTCCAAGAAAGCTGAAGCTAAAGAAGGTCTACCCCTGACAATGGCTAGAAGCAAATCCCTGTGATAACCAATTTCTGTTGCTCTCAACCTCTTCATAAGCATTAGTAGTCTGTTTGGATTGCCTCTCAACTTTTTCCTTGCATCTGGCATCAATCCGTTACAAGGCTCTGTACAAACTTTAATCAGAACATCATGGGCCAACTCATTCACAATCCCACCATCCTCTCTCGCTGAAATGCTGACTAGCTGTTCTAGCGTCGCACTTCCAAAGAGAACACTCCTTAAACCAGGAGGAATCAATGATTCTTCAACAAGGATCTTGTCCTTCAATGTAGACAAGACAGAAGCCACAGTGTCTTCATCGTCTTTCCCAAGGCCTCGCAGGACTTTAGAATACATTTCCTTCTGCTGCAAAACTGACCTTAGCAATCCAGGCTTCCCAACTTCAAAAAATGATATTGCAAACCCAATGAAGGCCTTCCTCGTTGAGTGTTTCCTGACCTTTTCAGCCCTTGGCATTTTATATTCCGCTAGCTTTGCAAAACCCTTAAAATCAAATTTCTTAGCTATTTCTGATGCCATGCCTGGACCACGTCTAACAATTGAAGCTAACAATGAAAGTGCAGCATTCTGTTGTTTTCCCTCTTTGCTGTTCAATTCTTTGCAAATATCATCCAGTTTTTCTTCAATCAATAACCTACCAAATCGGTCAACAGTTCTTCCAATATCAGTTGATTTACCTTTTCCCTCTGGATGACTAAAAATCGTCTGGATAAGCGAGAATATATAGGACAATCCTTGTTTTCCTTGTCGAAGCTTCCATGCCTCTAGAAGCTCAGCAAAGTTGTGTGAGTTATGGATATACAGACGCAACAAATCACCCCCAGTTTCTCCCTTTAATAACTTAACAAATTCTTTTGCAGCATCAGCGCATAGCTTAATCTCATGTAAGCAAATCTTATGCAACAATTCTCTAAGCTTAGCATCATGGGATGGTCTGAAAACCATCACTGGGATATTGTCCACCTCAAGATTTCTATTCCCTGCGTTCTCCTCCATTCCTGAAATAGCAAACAAATTATTCAATCAGAGAGTAAACTACTCTACATTGAACAACAGAATCAAAGCTACCAGAAGACTAAAACTTTACAGCGTTATAGAAATAAATCTTCAAGCAAAGGAATAATCAATTTCAGTTGTTAGCTAGAAAAGATAATAATTGACTCAAAATTCTAGCAACTGACCCTTTTCAAACAACAACAATCGATAAGATACTTTTTTTCTTCTTCTCGGATATTGCCAAACTAATCAGATATTTCTAATCGGTTCAGAGCATATCGAGCTCTTATCGTACCTTGATCTTCCATGTCTGATGTTGATTCCGCCATTAAAAGACTTCACTATTACGAACGCTATAGCTCTTCTCTCCTCGCGGGGTTTTTAGGGTTTAAAAGATTTCGACGACGTGTGTTTGAAATTAGGCCTAACCGATCCCGACCGGTCCAAACCGATCCTTGGGTAAAGAAGGATCTTAAAACCCTACACTAATCGAACCGAGTTGTTATAATGGGCCAAGCCCAAACGTCTTTAGTGGGCCAACCCCAAACCCAAACCTTCAGATTATATGTACAAATACAAAGGATTCTATGCCCACAACCGTTTATAAGTTTATTGGCCCACTAAATAACGGTATGCCGGTTAGTCGGTTACACTAATTTGTTTTTTATTTCCCGGTTCACTTTGACTTTAAATTCTTTCTTATAATCCGCCGGCTGCAAATATCGATTCGAATTTCCGGCGATCAGAAATCTCGCGGAGAATTTTGATGGAAGAAAAGCTGCCAGTATCGCTTAAGAATCTCGACTTGAATATGAATCGTGGACCAAAGAAGAAGATTCATGTTTCAGCTTATCTATCTTCCTCACGTAAGCCTCGATTGCTGACATTTTTATTCTCGATCTGGGTTTAATTTGGTACTAAATTTGGATTCTGAAAACGTTTCTATTTTTTTGCTTCAGTGACAGGAATTTCTGTATTGAAATCAAATCTCCATCTCTTTTAAGCTTATGTCTTGGAGTTATTGGGAGGAATTTAGAGGAAGTGATTCCTTGTTTAGCTGATATAGCTGCTGTATTTCCTTCTGACATCAAGGTTAGTTAGTCTCCATGCTTTCTTCTCTCATGTCGTTTAGTTGGTCTAGTACCATGCTCTTGCTAATCAATGGCATACTTCATATGCAACAGATGTCTATTGCAGCCATGCTAAAAGAAGAAAGCTACTGGATGATGATTTGATTATCTCTTTAGCTGACAGTTCTTGGGAAATTTTAGACGTTAGCGGTTCAAATGTATCAAATTCTGGCTTAGCTAAAGTTGCGGAAATATGCAAATCTCTCCGAGCTGTGGACATTAGGTATTTGTAGTTGCTTACTTAAATTGAAGTTAACCTATGAGGAGGTTCTGACCTCTGTGCTCGTACCTCATGTTATGAGTTACTTTTATTCTTAGTACTAACTTAGGTAGCAACTTTCTCTGTTTTACTTCACTCATCCACCTGATCGACCTTCTGTATATTATGTTACCTTTGAGATGGAAAGAACACAATCTACCGTCACATATGTTTGATTGTTTGGGTTCTATTACGATTTTTGGTAGCTGGAATTGTGAATCTATTCTGTAGGTCCGCTCATGCTGGTTCTTTAGCTAAGAATTTTTGTATGTTGGTTAAGTAGTGTTCGTTTGCCATCCAGTAGTATATAGTTACATTGTTTTTTATGCAGACTGCAGGCGTCTCAGACCTTGTACAGCACTGTCGATCGTTGGATACTCTTAGATGCGGGTAAACCTCTGCTCCAGCTAAGTACAGAAAGTGGTCTTTTATGTGTTGTTGCTGAAGTGACTAGTCTGCTTATTCATTAATTTAGTGATGTTCTGGGTAAAGTGTGATAGAATTGAACCCATAGCTTGTGGGTTTGACTAGGGTTAACAAACTTTATAAAACAGGCAATGAGAGAAAACTTAATATTGCAGAGGATGCCCAAATAGTGAGTCCACCGCACAAAGGTCTCTGAGTTTCTTCAGCCAAATTTGAGTAATGATGTTGAAGGAGAAACATTGGAAGAATTAGACCCTACAGAGATTGGTCATGGTGGTCAATCATTGCGTTGGCTTGTCTGGGTATGTGTTGTCCATCTGACTTAGAAGCTAGCAGTATGTAAGAAGAATCTACTTTCTAGTCTTGGTCATTTCAGGTCACTACTTTCTTTGTGCGTCTCTTATCACTCGGTGTTTCTTTTGTTATGTGGTTCACGAGTTTCACATTTTGCATTCTTTGCAGCCACGAATTGATAAGGATTCATTGGAGATGCTATCCTTGGGATGTCCAAGAATAGTGGTAAATCCCAAGCTATCACTTAGCTTTTGCAGAAAGAGATGCACAATTGGCCCCTAAACGTGCAAAGAATGCAAGGCAACACCAACGTTGTGCTGAGAGAGATTGAATGATGTCAAGTGACAAAGCTAAAGCAGTGGTTCTAGCATCAAAGGCCTCTAGATCTTTGTACAAAAGTTAGCCATGTGAATTCTCTTTACAAATAGATGTCAAAGAAGATACGGGTGATAGATGAGTGGGTGTTCTAAGCATATTTCCGCTTCTCCACTGTGATTTGTGTTTGTAACCATTTCACAGCTGTTTTTTTGAAAGCAAAGCGAATAGATGAGACTAGTAGCTGCGTACAGATAAGTGTTTGTAACTGTTTAATCTTGTTTCCATAACTTTCACTTGATGCTACAGTCAATGATCAGTTTCTTGGACTGTTTATAAAATAAAATGTGAATTTCTTATTGCAACTCTTTGCTGCAAAAGGTTCAGTACACAACCTGAAAGAATAAAAAGCTCGCAGAAATTGCTTTATTTAGATCTTAATCTTTAAAGGAAGAAGAAAACAAAAGGTGAGAAACACTTTGAGATCACTTGGAGCTCAAACTGCGAATGACGTATGGTAGAATACCGCCGTGGTCATAGTATGACAATTCCACCTGCACATTTTCCCACAAAAAAAGTGTCAGATCAATGGAAGTTTTGATTTTAGAGAATTTATTATTAGCTATAAGAACTGTTACCTCTGTGTCAAAGCGCAGAGTGCAGACAAAGGATTTGCCAGTGTCAGTGGTTACAGTGACGTCTTGACCAGGTCTAATGTCACTGACTTTTGTAGGAAGGTGGACTGTGTAGCGTTCATGACCAGTGAGTCCCAGGGTTTCCGCGTCCTCCCCGGCCTTGAAACACAAAGGAATGATTCCCATACCCGCCAGGTTGCTGCGGTGGATTCTCTCAAAGCTCTTGGCAATCACAGCTTTCACTCCCTAATGTGTATGTCCTTAACTCGTTACGATACCGGGTATAACCAAAATCTGATAAACGTTGTAAATAATATGGAACACTTACCAACAGCAAAGGACCCTTTGCAGCCCAATCCCGAGAACTACCACTTCCATATTCAGCACCAGCCAGTATGATCGTATCTTGTCCAGCGGTCTTGTATTTCTGAATGTAGATGTGATTTGAGTTAAACACTTAATGAAGGATATCTATATAGTAATAGCGTTAAAGCTCTGTTACGATTCTGCTTACACTTGCTACATCAAATACGCTAAGCTTCTCTCCAGTGGGAATGTGAACAGTCTTGGGGCCAACTTCTCCTTTCATGAGCTTATTAACAATACGGATGTTGGCAAATGTACCACGAGCCATAATCTCATCATTTCCTCTTCGACTTCCATATGAGTTGAAGTTTTCCGGTTCCACACCACGTTCCATTAGAAACTTTGCAGCAGGACTAGTTTTTTGAATGTTTCCTGCTGGAGAGATGTGGTCTGTTGTTACGCTGTCTCCAAAGTTCAACAAGCAGTATGCATCCTTCACTTCACGAGGACCAGGTGGATTTGCAGTCATATTTTTGAAATATGGAGGTTCATGAATGTAAGTGGAGTTCTGATCCCAAGAATATAAGGTCGAACTAGGTGCAGAAAGTTCATTCCACAAGGGATTTCCCTGTGTTATTGTTTCGTATGAACTCTTGAACATGCTTGGTAGCACGCTAAATTGAACAACCTATGCAAGATAACAGAATAGTTAGCAAGAAACCGTAAAGAGTGTCAGAGAAAAACAAAAGTGTGAAGAACTGATCCTCTAAGTTTGTGATCGATGTACCTTAGCTATTTCCTCATTACTTGGCCATACGTCCCTCAGGTACACACTTTTGCCATCTCTTCCAGTTCCTAGAGGCTCTTTGTCAAAATCAATGTCAACCTGTAATCATAAAAAATCAATACATAAAAAATTTAAGACTGATTAGACTATGTAGCGAATCATTACTACTCAATATTGCTATGTAAAACGATTCCACCCGTTTTCAGAACATCTAAAGTATACAACACCAGCATCTCAATTTCAAACTGAAAGATAAAAGGTACAAACCGTTCCAGCAAGGGCGTAAGCAACAACTAATGGTGGTGACGCAAGATAGTTAGCTCTTGTTTGTGGATGAACACGGCCTTCAAAGTTTCGGTTCCCAGACAGCACAGCAGCCGGAATGATATCTGTGACAAACCAAAAAGTGAACTTCAATTCGTCGAAATAAAACATAAGGGCAAAAATATTTTATTGGCAGAGAAACACAATAACGTGAAATGAAAATAACTCAAGGAGATTCCAATAGAGAATAAACGAACGCATGTTCTGGCATATACTATCTTTGGAATACATGATGAATTTTTTACCAGTTCCTTCAATAGCAGATGCAACTGATGGATCAAGGTCGCCAGAATTCCCAATGCATGTTGTGCAGCCATAGCCGACAATTTGGAACCCTTGGTTATTCAAGGACTCTCGGAGCCCACTGCAGAAAAGGAAACATTCAGTATGGATATTCCGTGATCAGATAAGTTGTCCGGGTGGATATAGCATGGACTCCAACATACCTTCGATCCAAATATTTCTCGACAACTCTAGACCCTGGAGCAAGACTCGTCTTAACCCATGGTTTTACCTGAATAGTAACGTCTACAACAGTCAAAACAGTATTCATAACCCAGGTGGTCTCCAGGCCAAATATGTGGAGAAACTGTAGAAACTCACCTCCAGTCCAAGATCAAAAGCTTTTTTGGCAACAAGTGCAGCCCCGATCATGACACTAGGGTTTGATGTGTTTGTGCAACTAGTAATTGCCGCAATAACCACACTACCATGCCTGATCTCAGCAGGTTGTCCTTTGAAGGAGAACTTCACAACTTCTTCTTGTTTTTCTTTTGGCACTGCAAATCCCTTGAAGACAATAAACAAAGTCTTACAATTTATCCAAACAAAAGAAATCAACGCCATTGGGAGTTCAATGATTTATTTGTAACCACAAGTTGCATCTCACCTTGAATCCAACAGGATTGTCAAGACATGCATGCCAGTCAGCCTTCATATCTTTCAGAGCCACTCGGTCATGAGGCCTGTCGAACAGAAAATATAATAATGAAAAGGAAGACATGAGAATCCAAATGGACCAGAGTTCCAAGACTTATTGACCACGACAATAAAAATGACAAATCACAAACCATAGGAAGGTAAGGGCGATGGGTCAAAATAATCATCAGAAAGAAGTGAAAAGTATACCTTTTAGGCCCAGAAATACACGGATCAACATGTCCCAAGTCCAACTGCAAATAAGATGTGTATGCTCTTTCTTTCTGGGGCTGCAGTGTTGTCCATATATTTGGAGTTGAGATTCTTGTCGGAGTAACAGAATACAGTAAACTTATTGAAGGATGTCCATACCTCGTTGTAGTCAACAAACATATTGTTTGCCCGCAAGTATGATTCTATCATTGAAACCTAAATAAACACATAGTCGATTAAGTCAGTCACAGAAACCAGAGGAAAATAGATAAATAGCCTGTTAAAATGTTTAGGTATAAGATACTGAATAGCTAAGCCACGTCATTAAGCATACTGAAGAGCAAAACCACCTGAGCCTATGGTGAGCTTGTAAAAATGTTAAGAAAACGAGTGTACTGCAACAATTTCCAACCACAATAAACCAAAACTCGCGACAAGAAGCACAATTTTATGGAAAATGATTCGGGTATACCAAGAAGGAAAGAATGAAAAACTTGAGAAAGTGAGAGAACTCACAGTTTCATCGCTTCTTCCTGTCAGCTTCAGGTACTCCAGTGTAACATGGTCCACTGGGAAGAAACCCATAGTCGCTCCATACTCCGGAGACATATTTGCAATTGTGGCTCTATCAGCAAGTGAAAGTTCACTCATCCCCTCGCCTTCATATCGAAATAAAAACATTAAAACATGTATATTGACCACCAAATTGTCCACAGAGAGAGTTAGAGTCACGCAACCACGGTTCTCACCATAAAATTCAACAAACTTGCCGACAACACCATGCTTCCTTAATATTTGGGTCACCGTGAGAACTAAATCAGTAGCAGTAACCCCTTCCTTCAACTTTCCATCCAACTTAAATCCGACCACACCAGGTAACACCATGCTCATGGGCTGACAAGTTTTTGAAGTACCGTATGAGTGGCAGTTAAAAACTTGACTCATTCCCAAATAATAGATAATGAAGGTGTAGCAGAGAAAATATACTCACCTGACCAAGCATTGCTGCCTCTGCCTCAATTCCTCCAACACCCCAGCCAGCGACTCCTAGTCCATCAATCATGGTAGTATGGGAATCAGTACCAACAACACTATCAGGGTAAAGAAATCCATTCGAGTTGAAAACAACACGTCCAAGGTACTCCAAGTTGACCTTCAGAGTCAAATAAGAACAATTTTTATCATAACAGAAACCAGAATCATTAGATAGCATTATGAGATTCATGCATCCCTTGAAAATCCAATTGTCCACCAAACAGATTAAACAGGCTAATACTCTAATCACATTTATGGTCCACATAACCTGTTAAGATTTTGAACTAGGCAAACAGAATTTACAGTTATTCCAGGTTACACCCTTAATACGTTTTTAGATTAAACTGACTGGTCATCTTGTACCTGATGGACAATCCCAGATCCAGGAGGAACAACCAGCATGTTTTGGAAGGCCGTTGAACCCCACTTAAGGAACGCAAATCTTTCTTTGTTCCTCCTGAATTCAACTTCCATATTTTTCTGTGCAGCGTCTTCTGACCTTGCAAAGTCTACTTGGACTGAATGATCAACGACAAGATCAACAGGAACCTAGATATGAGCAAGAAAATATGAGAACTGCTACATTAAACATATTATAACCCCCAAAGCAATATAAGAGTTCACTAACCAAGGGGTTAATCTTGTTTGGATCACCACCAAGATTCTTCACCGCATCCCTCATAGAAGCAAGATCAACCACAGCTGGTACACCAGTAAAGTCCTGGGCCAGAAAAGCAAAACAGTGTAAGTACCAAAGTAGGAATATAAAACTACACAGTGTTGACTTGATCTATGGCGGTCTTAGTTGACTGGAAGAGTGAGGCGGAGAGGGATTTGTGGTATAGCAGAAAATAAAAATTATGCTATAAACACCTGTAAAATAACACGGGCTGGCTTGAAGGCGATTTCAACTTGCTTAGTAGATGAATTCTCCCAGTCAAGGATTTTCTCAACGTCATCCTTTGTGACTTGATAGTTGTCACAATTACGAATGGCTGATTCCAGCAGTATCCTTACAGAGTATGGTAGCTTATCTGCAGAATCAGGAGAAGGTGTTATCTTCACCAGAAATCCATCAAAGCAGAGCAAATAATGGGTATTACAGCAAAAACTTCTTGAGGAAACATACCAATTCTAGGATCGTTTAAAGCTGCTAGCGAGTAGTACTTTCCATACTCTCCACCACCAGGTTTAGGAAGGCTTGTCAAGATATCCTTGTAGGCATGCTCAGAAGCTGCGGTTTTCATATCAAAACGATTAAGTAAAACCATAATTCGAATGACTCATATGACATGACTACATGAGCCTGTTTCTACATGGGACTCATAATAAATAAGCTTTTGGAATGTTTAATACAAAATCTAGTAGACTACATCGCTAGGTGGACCTTAAGCAACAAAACAAATAACAACAGTAAATCAAATGTTCCTCTTCCTAGTTTTACTTGCATCAGGATTCACAGCATATTAAAACGCTCAAAATTCAGGAGATCCTCTTTGAAGACATTCTTAAGGATAATTCTAGAGTTCAACAGATTCACCGTACCATTATACTAACCATGGTACGATCTAAGCAGGTGTGCGGTAAACATGGATCCTTGTAATACAAGCAGCAAATCCAGAATAAAGAAAACAGACAGGCATACCCATGGTTGCGTATTTCCGCTCAAATTTCTCCATAACCGGAGCGGAATTCCTAGCTTGAGCACGTAGGCTGGCAGGCGATCGCCAGTTTCCACCATGGCTCCACCTCGTAGAGGCAGAGCATACTCGAAATGAACGGAGAGCCGACGAGAAACTCCTAGATCGGTTCGTCTGATGAAGAAGCGACGTCACAGATGGAGCCGAAACCGAAGCTGCGTCAGTAGAGGCGATCCTTGAGACAGTAGAAGAAGAAGAAGAAGACGAAAGCCTCGCTAGCGAAGTGGAGGCAGAACGCACACCCGAAGTGGCGCGTCGATACATGGCGGGAAATCAAAACAATTGAAGAGACTGTAAAAATTCCAGGGAAGAAAGATCAATGAAACCCTAGAAAGTGGGATGTTTATTGGAAGAAGATCGTGGAAGGAACGCGATAGAGAGACAGAGAGAGATCTCGTCAAGCTTCTGAAAAAGTAGTATAAGGAGAATTAGCACCTTCCTTAAGGACACTGTCACTAATATACAATGTGAAGGGTCACGTTAGTGCTTTTGCGTTTAACCGTTGGATGAAGTCGAGACGCGAGAATGGACGGTCTATGATTCTTTTTAGATAGTTGACCATTTAATCATTGAATTACTTATTCTTTGCAATATTAATACATATATATATACTTTTACCTATTAATTATAAAAACAAATAATTGCTATATGAAGGTTGCAAGTAGACCAACGTGAGAACATTCGAATAATTGGCTTTCCAATGGAAAGATGGGAATATTTCTTTTTCCAGGAAGTAATTTATAACTTTTCCACAATCTCAATATAATCCATTTAGGACTATAAACCTAAACCGGAATAAAATTCAGAACTACAATTATTTTGGTATATCCACGTTTTGATTGGTTCGTGTCTGGCACAAGCCAAGTAAGAGTTCTCCTCTGAATATTAAAACAAAATATACTATGTATTTCTTCTGTCCGTCTCCTATTACACAAAAACAAACTCAATGTATTTCAATGAAGGTCCTAATAATAAAAGTCAACGAGGAAAACAAAAGGGTAACTACTAACTAGGCTCTTCTCAAGTTATGAAGGACAAGGCAATCAAAAGTCTCAAACGCTATCCCAAGAGACGTACACCTAGAAAGAGAAAGGAAACATAAGGTGGCTTCTTATTTTGACCCTCTTCTAAATCCTCAAATATTAAAGGCCACAAATTTAGGGTCCGCAAAAGCTCGCTGGTCTCTAATTCATCTGCAGACTCACACCAATCGTTTTCTGTAGAGTACAACAAATAAATAATTGGACGGAGACCTGGAGAGATGTGTTTATGACGGTGGCTGCCATGTCCCAGGCCTATATGATGATCCAGACCCTGATGGCTCTGTTGTCCTAAATCATCATTATCAACATATCACCATTACTTTTGGTTGGAACAAAATACATTAGTTCATGTTCATAGGGGGCAGATTTAGTTTAGTATTGGTCAGTAAATTGTAACGATCCGAAAGAAAGTTTCATATCCCTGAATCTGAGCATGCAGCTTAAGAATAAAAGGTAAACCAGCTAGACTTACTTTGGTTCGGGATTTTCTGCAGTAGCTATCTCAGGTTCATGTTCCTTGACCCTATAAACGCAATGTGAGAGAATTTGGTTATGTATAGCCTTGCGACAGATGCTAGGTTTGCATCCCGCAAATATCTAATGTAAGAAGATTTAACATAACATATGACTGGAATCTTATTAATCAATGATGACTCACCTTAATTCATCTGCTTCTTCACTAGCTTCCTGTGATTTATCACCTTGAAGCATTGACAATAAAAAGGAAAAAAAACTGTCAAGTCTTACCTCTAGGATTTACAATAGTTTCTTTTATCGTTATAACAAAACTAGCATCTGCAGTACGTCAGACCTTGAATCAACAAATGAAATAAGGAATATAAAATATGGTGAGTGTGAACAATTCTTATCGCTCTTCTAAGCGACTGCAACCACTATGCGCATACATGGAACATTCTACCGTCACAAGCTGGTCTTCGACACTCTATGTTGGCTTTCATAATCTACTAAATGCAGAGAAAATATAGTACCTTCTGAATCCGGTGGAAGTTGGCGAACAAAGCTTGCCAAATCTGGACCGTCAACTTTACCTTTACATAAAGAGAGCAAACATTAAGCGGCTATTTCATATATGTAAAAGAACTGGTACAAATTTTGTGGGCACTAATTGTTAATTACCAATGTTGATTATTTTGCGTCCAGTTCCTTCTCTGGCTTTCTTCTCCTCCTCTTCTTTCTTAAGAACTGACAAGGAATTGAAGACCAAAAAGACAGATAAACGCTTTGCATAGAACTTGAAGATACATTACATAAAAATAATTGCTTGACTTGCTAATATGCATTCGACTTTGTTCATTTAGTACTTTTAGGTCCCAAAAATCAAGCCCTCAGCGTCACAAAAAGTTTGCAGAAAAGATCAACCAGACCAGAAAAGACTAATATTGAGACAGACGCTAAAAGGATAGATAAGTAATCCAAAATGTAACAATAGTCTGTAACACCTACGAGAAACATTAAGCTTCACACGCTCACGCCTTGCTTCAAGTTGAGCCATTTCCTGGAACAGTAAAGAAAACCAACATCAAGTACCAGATACTAAAGGCATATAGCCAAGCCCCCATGGAAAGGACAGTTTGCAGATTAAAAATAACTTCCGTTATGAGGAGTTTATCTCACCTCTGGAGTCGGAGCCCTTTTCCGTTGCCCATTCAGCCAACAAATCCATTCAACTACAACATTGATCAAACAAAAAGTGTAACTAGATTGGTGGATTTAAATTCCAAATATCTTATAGATTTTCCTTTGTTTCAAATCTGGCATCAGTGCTTCGTTTTTATAAAGATTTTGGTCTAACTATCTCAAGCCCAAACAAACGAATATATGGTGATACAAATGGACCATCAAACAATGAATGTCATACAGCTTTTAAGAAGAATACCAGGAATGGAAGTTGGGTCCTCCTCTCGTCTAAAAATAACCCATCTTTTCTCCTTAACTGAAAAGCAGAAAGAAGCACATCAGAACATCTTATTGCACCAAATAGACTCCACAGGAGTCTTATTAGTCCGTTGTGATGCATTCTTTATGCTCTTAGTGCTCACTACACGATCACACCTAGCTAAAATTATTTCATGTAAAAGAGAAATGCAGTCCTTTTTCAACATCGCTGATTAATCAAATTCGAAGGCTTACATTCAAAAATTAAACCTTAAATTTCATTTACTTCACTGCAACACACAGCAGGCAAAGACAGTGATTCATCTGTTAGAACGGAGAAAACAAAAGAAATCCAGCAATTTGACAAAAGAGCTACGAATTTCTCT
>JAKUCM010001605.1:0-31917 GCA_023374145.1 Lepidium sativum
ATTAAAATGTCGAGCTTATCAGTTATCGTCATTATCTTTGAATTTTAGTTAATAATATTAATTAATTACTCTCTTCATCTCAAATTATAAATCTCTTTAACTAAAAATACCCAATTTTAAAAACTTAAATTTATATCAATTAAATTATTTTATATTTAAAATTAACATAATTCAATCAATCATATAAAAAACTGCAGAATTTTAAAAATGACACCAAACAAAATACATTTAATTTTGCATAAAAATATGCAAAACACCTTATAATATGAATTTTTTTTTTTTTCAAATCCCTTATAAAGTAAAACGAAGAGAGTATCAAATATCTATTTTTTGTGAAAACTATCATATAGCATTAGATGCACTGCAAACTAAGACATCATGTTATATGTCAAATTTAATTATTCCTAAAATAAAAATTCTAAACTTAGATATTTTTAAATTAGTAGTTTGAGATTTAAAACTCCACCATCCTAACTTATACTGAACAGATTTAAATTGAAATTAATGGTGTTTAAGTCTTGAACTACTATTATGAGGATGCATAAGTTCAAAACTTTCATACTAGAGAGAATTAGACCCTTAACTTTAGTATCGGAGATAATTAGAAAGAAATGTTAATTTGAGCCATAAACAAAGGTTTAGTGCCCAAAACTTTTCTTTTCCTTTAGTTTTGTTGAAGGCTTTCACCATTGTTTGACCGGCTCTAGAGCCTATATGATAATTTTTCGTGGGGAAATAGTTTGTTTTTTCTTTGTGTTATGCAATTTTTTGAAAACATATGATATAGTCTTGAATGGGATAGGAGAAATATCTATTTGGATTTTTAACTTAACATTTCAAATGAAACTAAAAATGGAACAAGATTTGTACTTTTCATATCCACAAAACTGGTGAATCACACATCAACACAAAACAAAGATTTTCTTGTTTCTGTAGCATCACAGTCACAGCCTTAACGGCGTAGGTCCATATACAGAGCATTTGCTTATGTGGTTAAAGAAGAGCTGCCCATTTGAAGCACACTATGAGATATTTTCGAGTTTTAATTGACATTTACAGAATAAAGTCATGTACTTTAAGAATCTTTCTAACCCTCTCTCTGTCTCTCTACCCTTTAAAAGCACATGCCTTTAGCCACTTCTCTCTTTATCATCGTCATAGTGAATCCTTCTCCTTATCTCTTGTAGCAAAACCACTTCCTTTTGATATTTATGCTCTGTTTCTATCCTCTGCTTTCAAACTCCTCTTTATTGTCCTAACACAACAACAAAAACTCAACAGGGATGTTGCTGATTGTAGGGAAGTATCGTTGGAGACAACCATGCCGGTGCAAGAAATTAACTGATCAATATGAGAAAGTGACAACACCAACAACAACAACCACAACAACGAGGTCGGTTAAAAGACAGAGTTTGGGAAAGAAGAACGAGATTCGAGTAAAAGGGTTCAGAGTAAACAGATCAAGGAAGCTGGTTCTTAAAGCATTAGCTTTACCGAGAAGGATTCTTAACATTTATCTACGCATCACAAATCAGATCAATAGAGAGAGTTTATATCCTAATCTTGTTTTCTCTTCTCATTGGGGTTTCCCTGTTCTGTTGAATTCAAGAGGTGGGTTTCGTTAGAAAGTATAAAACAAAGTCATGAAAAGCCAATGCTTACATGATACACATACGATGTTCTTGTATATTACAATGTTTTATTCGATTTGGATTATTATAAGAACAGAGTTTAAGATTCCTTCTGTTTAATAGTTCAGAGCTAGTGTGTTGAGTGATTCTATTAGAATTCTCATCACTCTTCCTGAAAGATAAATAAAGTTGGTCTGTTTTTGTTAAGAGGAAGATTTGCAGTTATAAAGGGCACATGAACTTTAAAGAAGATTCGGACTTAACAAAAGCGGATGTCATGATTTGTGACAACAACTTTTTCACTTTTTGCTGCATAAAGAAATGAATAAAATACAGACTAAACTTGGTCAGGTAATAAACAGAGGGTTAAAGAAGCATGTCAGTACAAAAAAAACCAACTAACTTCTTTTGTTGCAAATGCTATCAAGGAACTAACTTTGTGGTACCTAAAGCAAGGAAAAAAAATTGGCGTTTTAAGTCCTAATCTATGAAGGATTTGTGAAAGTCCAATTTTGCTATATTTTGAAGATTAGTTACAAACTAAGGAAGACGTGGTGAGGCATGAAACGGCAAAAGATCAAGAGAAACTTACACAGCTACACCAAGATTGTGAGGTACAATCTTCTGCAAGAAAACAGGCTATTTTGATCATACCTTTTCATGTATTTTTAGGTGTCAAAATGGTTGGTTTTGTTTCACTTCACCATTCCCAAGAAATATGTGGAATCTAGTTCTTGCGGGTAGAAAAGTTTTGACATTTATAGATAAAATGTTCTTATTCACCACAAAACATCTCGTCATCTGCGTAAAACATATAGTGGGATTTTAGTTTGTTTCTTTTGGAATAATAATTTTCCGGGTCTTATCCTTAGTAGTTATTTCTTAGTCATGTTTTAGTGTTTGTAATTATTTAGTTTAGTTTTTAGAGATATCTTGTTAGTCGCGCGTTTGTATTTGTATTTTATGTATTCCACCTAAGTGAATATCTTTCTAGTAAAAACAAAAGAAAAAACAGTAGAGACAAACAAATGTTATCAAGAAAGTTCTCTAGGTTCATAATTTGATAGAACCAGAAAAATAATTTTAGAGACGATGGATAAGAAAGAGGAGTAGCCTTCAACATAAAAACGCAGCTGCGAAAACCATTAGCACATATGGTCTAAACGAAAACGTTGTTAAATGGGAGAGTAAAATAGCAAGCTTTTGGGCAATTATATGATGTATCTAATTAGTTTAGTTAAGGAAGATTTAACACGGAAAATAAATTGCGATTTGACAGTGACAAAAAGCCACCGAGGTTTGGAAAAAGGAAGCGTGAAGGAGATGTAGCAAGTAGATCCACAAGAAATCACACGGGTTAAGTTTTCAGATATACAAACTGAGAAAAGGTAAATCTCCTATATACAGATCTAACCTCTTATACACAATCCTTTTAACGAAACTTGGAAATCTGAAAATACTTTTCCCGTCTATTTATTTAATTAATTTTTTTTTAAAACACAAACTCTTCTCTCCTCTTTCTCTATCCTCTCTGGTTTTTCTCTCTCTCCTCTCACGTTGAAACACGATTTGAGCGCGATTTGAATGGAAAAATGACCTCCTTCTATGAGATTGTTTCCGACTTGCACCGCCGCTGCAGGGCCTGCCACTGCCATCGTTTATCATTCTCCACAACTTCATTCTTGATTTGCATCTCCGCATTGGGCTTAAGAAGGTTAATTGCAAAATCAATTTTTGAGCTTGAAATTGATAATTTTGCTTTGGGTTTTTGGTAGAATCTAGCTTGAATAAGACTTGAAATTGGTAACCATTGGAATGTATAGGTTGAAACATAGTGCATTGTAGATTAGAACTGCCTAAACAATCAAATATGAGTCGATATAAGTTGACTTTCGCGATAGTTAAACTAGTAAAGCTCAATCAGTTATACGTAAATGAATCAGTTATACATAACTGACATAGTTATACGTTATAGAATCAGTTTTGTATCTTTTTTTTACAGGAACACTATCATAGCTTCATTCTTGCTTTATCTCATCGGAGGCAGCTTTATTCTTGCTTTGCATCTTCCCATTGGACTTGAGAAGAGATTTTGGTAAACTAGTTTTTGAGCTTGAAATTGAAAATTTTGTTATGCTTTGAGATGCTTATTTGGTAGAATCTGGGCCGAGTAGGAATGTACGGGTCGAAACATAATGCTTTGTATTTTTGAACTGCCTAGACGATCCAATTTGTGTTGAGATGAGTAGATTTTGTGATAATGATACGTAAACTAGTAAAACTCCATCAGTTATAGGTAACTGAATCAATTTGTTTCCGTTAGTTTTAGCAGGACATTATGATCGACAAAGTCATGATATAGTTTAAATGCAATGATCACGTTAATTGTATACTGATGAAGCACGCAGTACATGATATCAATTTGTCGGTGATAGAAGATTATCTAAATGAGAGGCTTGGTTTAGATGAAAATCAGGTTAAATTGCAATTATGTTTTTATCGACTTACGGTCAGAGATGAGGAAGAATTGATTATTTGTGATGATGTGGATGTGTGTGGTTATCTAGCTTACATTGATGAACTTAATCGTAGTACGACAACATTTCTCGTGGATGTCATAACTAGATCGAAAGAGCCTGAGGAAAGAATGTCGAGAGCAATCCAAAGCTCTGTTAGTTGTAATAATGGTGAGGAAGGGGCAACTGCTACTACTGTGTATTCTCCACCACTTAGAGATGATAAAATCAAACCACAAGACGAAAGTGTGGATATTAGTTTTGAGTTAATCAAATATTGGTGATGTCTATGTAGAACATATACCCGTTGTAGACGAATGGGAAGACGATTTGGATTTGAGTTTGCATCAAGAATTTAAATATAAGAAGACATTGCAAGAAGTTGTAGATAGAGGATCATTTGTCAACAATTTTTCTTTTGATATTTAAAGATATGAACCCTGTCGGTTGTGGATTGAATGTAAGAAAAAGACTGCAAATGGGGTGCCCAAGCATCAAAGATTAGAAATATGGATATTTCCAGGATTATAAAGTATGATTCATGGCCTGTTGACGATAGGTTGGTTGTGATGACAATAAACACCTTTGAATTCAATGTCGTTGCTAGTGATGGGAAGACATATTCTGTTTGCTTGGAATCAAAGAGTTGCAGCTATACAATGTTCGAGATCAAAAAGTATCCGTGTCTACACATATTAGCTGCATTTATTCATTACCATAATATCGAACCTCGACCTCGTAATATTCCATTACATGAGCTATTATTGATTCGAGTTGTGGGCCCTTGCATATAACATGTCTATTTTGTTGGTGCCCGATATCGCAAAGAGATGTCCTAAATTACATTAATCCAAAGAGACTTAAGGACCTTTGTGGAAAATGAGTATCTGTAAATTTTGTGAAACTCGTAAAACTAGAGATGTTTCACAGGAGACTTATGGATATGTCTCACTATTTTTTAAATTTTATAATTGAAATAAACAAATTGGTTTTTAATTTTTGTTGGCTAATTGGGCCTTGTGTCCTTTTAATTCTAATTTGTAAAACTTTTTTTATTTTAATAATGAGTGTATAACAATTTTTTTTGTAACATACAAAATAATATAAGAATGAAGTATTTGTAAGTAATTTAAAATGAGATTCAATTATTAGATTTTAACATTGAGATAGTTATAATTGATACTTGTAAAAAAAAGTATATAAATTATAAAATAAATGAATATATATTTTTAGAAAAATGTATATACATTTAAAAATAAATGTATATAAATTTAAAAAGAATGTTTATATTTTGTGTATGTATTGATGAATTTATATATTGTTAAAGAATAAAATTAAAATTACATTTTAAACTTATTTATATTAGTCCACCATATTCCTTATAGTTTTAGTGTGACTTCCTAGATTTGTAATCATATTTGAATTGAAAGTTACAAATAACTATTTGATATTCTTCTTATTTTTAGGTTTCGATCTTTGATTTTGATTTAAAGTTAGGGTCTTGGTTAGTCAATTTTGTTATTGACGAGTGTATATGGTGAGAACTTGCTTAGTATATCCAGTGTAACTAGTACAATTATTTTAGTCTAACTCATGTTGTTTTCACACATAGAACGATGGCCTCCACAGAAATGAGATCAAGCTATACAAGGAGAGTGTGAGAACCTAAAATATAGTATCCAGGAGATGGAGAAGAAGATGTTTCAGATGGGTGCTGATTTAATTAAACAAAAAGTAGAGGAGGGAGTGCATAAGACAGAGGTAGCGATCCTGAATATGGAGGTGGGGGAGCATAAGGCGGTCATTGCTAAGCTTGTGGAGAAGGTCGAAGTTCTGAAGACAATAACTATGTTGGTTCCTTTGTAAGATTGTCAAGTATTTTGGGTTATGTTAATCTAAGTTTGTTTCGAGATTCTAATGTTATGTAATCACTAATTATTTTGGGTAGTCTAAGTAGTTCGAGTTATGTTACTCTTAGTATGTTATGTAAAACTTGATTTAAGCTTTGAAAATGTTTTTTAGCTTTATGATTTATATTTACTCTTGTTATGTTTTAATATAATATTTTTTTTCTAATTAAATTTCAATTATAAAAAAAGATGAACCAATAAGAGAAAGACACATACACACTTGAGTCTCTTATTTTTCATTTCATAGTTTCTTAAATATCTTATTTAAGAAACTCATCTCTTTTTCTTTCTTCTCTTATCATTATTTTTTATTTTTTAATTCTAAAGAGACCATGTTAAGAACCTCCATTGGAGATGGTCTAAGTTTGAAACAAATAAACATAACCTTCGATACTTAAACATGTTTGAAACAGGTTTTAAATATAACTTTAAATTACTTAAATACACAATCCTAAACAAGGATTTAACTTAGATAACCTACCAAATTTTTTACATCTTTTTGCCTTTGCCTTTGTCACTCCCGGAGTTGGTTCATCATCTGTCACGGGTTTACCTGATCGCGCGTATACCTTGGTAACAGCGGTTGTATCATCACAAAAAGTTCTAGTAACTTTTCTCTAAGAGTAGCTTCGGTGGCTGTGGGTGCACCATCACCATCACCAACTTCTTCAGCGCCAGCAGCATCACTATGCTCGGGTGCACCATCTGTAGCACAAACCTCAATAGCCTACATTTGAACAGTTATACAAGTTATAACAAATACCCATTTTATACCAATTATACTTGTTTTACATGTTCCAGAAATGTCACTCTTTTCTTTATACTATCTACCTCTTCCTTCATTGGCTTAATCATGTCAATCCACTCAACTTGACTTGGAGCAGAAGGTGGAGGTGGATCGTTGTTGTCAGCCATTTCCTCACCAACACGAGTACCTAATTGTGCACCCCAATCTTGGTTATACATATCTTCAAACATAATTTCTTCCCAACGCGGATACTTTGCCTCCAACTCTTGACAATAACATCAATTGTATCCTCATCCTCTTCTTCTGTGATTCCAGCTATCAAAATACGTTCTTGATTTGTACTTGGAGAGATCGTACGAACAATATCCTACAAAACAAATAAATCAATGACTAAGAATACAAAAAAATAACTAACTGTAATTATATAAGATAAACTAGTATAACTACCGTAGTTTTATCAATGAATTTGTTGATTGCTAGAAAGGAAAATATTTTCGTGTTCGATAGCTGGAACTTGGACATGCACATCCAAGGACAATATGGGTCTATGTCTGGATATACCTATCATCAATTTTTGTACATGATTGGAATTACCTCAAAGGCCAATAACTACAACAATACACATTCGAATTGTAAGAAACGTCACAATATAACTTATAATGAAATTACAAAATTTAAACTGACCTCAAAAGGAATTACAAATCCAGGGATCACCCAAAGTTTATCCGAAGTTGTGCTTTTGAAATGCTTCATTGTATAATTGATCTCGTGAAACATGTGCTCGAATGTCCATCTTCCCCAAGGAAAATTGGTACAAAATTTGAGATCATCCAAAAATCTTAATAAGAATTTGTTGACCGGGGTTCCATCTGTTATGCCCATCGTCGACGAGTGAACGACATGGCACATGAAGTACAAGACTAAAAACTTCAGCCTTGTGTGGCTCTCATTTGGTGCACAATGCTTCAACATATTCACCACATCCTTTTTTCTTATATTTATCCTTAGATAACCCAAATGTTTCGTCTTGAACCTGTTACTGTCCACTGTTTGCTCAAAATCAACCGTCTCATACATCCGATAGTTCAGTCCCGAGATCAGGGCGTGTTCTCTAAGTACGTAGTGGATCATAACACCATTCACGATAAACCAAACTTCTTTTGTGGTCTCCGTCCGAACAATTCATAGCAATAACATCCACATTCCCATGAGCATATGTTTTTTCTCCATTGGTATATGAAATATATGTTGAAACTGTGGATGATTCTCGAACCATTTCCTCTCAACGGGTGTCATCAGATGCTTCAAACCATCAAAGAATTCCTTAGGTTGCTTAATCTAGCACCAAGTGGAGATCTTAATTTTTTTTGGGTACTTCGTCGGATTGAACTACATCCCAGTAGGTAGATGTGCAATCGGTACTTCATCTTGAAACACAGACACATATTTCAGCAATTAATGAATGCGTATAACTACAAAGTTGTACAAGTTTTACGAAAATGGTTTATCTAACTAGTTTTACCAGTTATACATATAACCAAATCAATTCACCACAATCACAATCTTAATCTAATTCACCAACTTAAATATCCTACCAACTAAGCACAATAAATGAAATATACATACCATTGTGTCTTCTAACACTTCATCATCTCTTCTTATAACTTCTTCATTATCTCGCTCTCCTTCCTCATCTTCTTTCTCTCATGATCATTTTCCTCATCATCTCTTTTATCATCACCACCATCTGACACTTTTCCTTCGTCTTAAACCATTCAATCGAAGCGTTATTCAGACAAAATTAATAACATAGATAAATATGAATAGCAAGACGAATATAAAAATTTATAATTATAACCTCACCTGTAAGAACAACGTCAATTTCTTCACGGTTTATATCCTCAATGGGTACAACATCAACATCTCCTCTACCTCTACCTCACAATCATCTTCCTCTACCTATACCTCTTTGTACCCTCCTCTATTTCGAACCATGTCTGCAAGAAACAAAAAAAAAGATTTGTCAAAATCTCCATAAAAGATTAAACAATCAATCTTATACACTATCTCGACAAAATTAATAATCTAGACTTTCGCAACACAATATCCACAATCTATCAATATCGAACATGAACACTAATTTCTAAACACAATATCCACAATTACTTCAAAACCAAAACATAGAAAGTTTGAAATAGGCATGGGCATTCGGGTACCCGTTCGGGCTCGAGTCCTTACGGATTTCGGGTCTTCGGTTCTATTGATTTAGGACCCATTCGGGTATTTCTATTTTTCGGGTCGGGTTCGGTTCGGGTATAGATTGGGTTTGGGTATTTATATATAAATCTATATAAAAACGTAAAATATGAATATTTAATATAAATAAGTCTATAAAGGCTTAAATTTAACAAAAATATTTCGGGTACCCGTTTGGTTCTTAATTCGGTTCCGGTTTGGGTTCTGGTTTGGTTTTTTGGATATATAAATATAGGACCCATTAGGGTATTTTTCGGGTTCAGTTCGGGTTCAATTCCTCTTTTTTGGGTCGATTTCGGTTCGGATATCGGGTTTTATGCTCAAGCCTGGTTTGAAATTACTTCTGTTTTTATTTTTCAAACACAATCGATCATCAACTACAATTATCAATTTCGAACTCAAATTTTGGTAATTATATTCTAACCAATTATCAGTTTTGGTACCCAATTTCCAAACACAAACAATCATGAAATACATAGAGAGAAAGTTCGAAATTATAACAAAACTGAATGTCAAATTCTAACTGTTTGATCACTAAAACCAATCCTAAAACCAATGACATCCAAAACCAAAACATAGAGAGTAGATGATCGATCACCAACTTCAATTTTGGAACCGAAAACATAGAGAGTTCGAAATTAGTGGTTGTACCAATCAAAATTCTTATACTACTCATTATAGTTAACGGATTGATCACAAATAGATTAATCCCAAAATCTTTGAAATCGAATACCCTACCCTACGAAAATGATAAACAATCATAAGTTTGTAAATTTACCTTTAATTGGAGGCTTCGGTGGAGACAAATTTTCTACTTTGGAGCGAAATCAAAAGAAGTTCTACTGAAGTTGTGGCAATTTTACGAAGGAGAAAAAATGTACCCATACTTGAAATGGCGACAACTCTCTCATTCGAAATAGAAGAGAAAAATGAGAAGAAAAATTAAAAATTTCGTGGTATGAACTCAAATTTATGAAATAAGAAAGGATTCAGTTGGATTCGAGTTAAACCTATAATTTTAGTGAAGGTAAATTCGTCATTTTATCTATTCTTAATTTTTTTTTAAATTAAATATATATTTTCTTAAGTTTATTTATTTAATAGGTTTTGAGATTAGGTTATCTGAGACAATAATTTATTCTGATAGATCTCTACTTTATCCTACTTTTCATCTGAAATCTGGAAAAGAAAACGGATTCTGGTTAATGTCTGTGAATTACACGGAGATTCCGGTACACGAAGAAGAAGACAATGAACAGATTCAGCATGATAATGATAACAACAAGAAAAAGAAAAAGGAAGCAAAAGGAAATCGATTGTTGATTTTCTCCTTCTCCAAATCAAAGAAACGAATCCTGTCAAAGATCAAAGGAAATCCCTCATCTTCTTCCTCTAACCCTTCTGCTTCTGGGTTTTGTAAAAGAGTAAGCTTTTGTGGAGTTGAACCTCCCAATGGATTGGAGTGCTCATCTTCTTGCAACCCTGAGCCTGAAGATGGGAACTTTACGCTTAGGGTTTTGCTACAGACCAATGATTTCTTCTCCAGGGACTGTAATCCACACCTCTGATTGTAAGTTCATTCTAATATCAATACAATACGTATAGATCTTCTTCCAAAAGTCATCAATATACAAGTGTTCTTCAATGTTACCAAACCTTGATGATTATGATAGATTGTGTGTAACATATTGAAATTGGTTACTGCCGTGTGATTGTTGTCAACCAATCTTGTATATTATCTTATGCAAATCAATTTCTGTGGGACTTTCTTGTCTCTCTTCAATATTCCAGATGATAATTTTATGTCTCTGACAAAGAGTCTCTCTGTCAAAAATATCCAAGACTGTTTGTAAGCTCCAAAATTGAGCATTAATTGAATCTAAGAGTATGACCTCGATGAGCACCAATTGCTAATATCTGATATCTGTTTTCATGAGTTGAATATCTACTAGTAAAGCCGAGTTTTTTAATTGCTTACAAAGGTCTTGTTTACTGTCCTGCATCACCTCTGCATGATATCTTATGAAAGTTAAATGTTGCAGAGACAGTGATCCTTAGTACGTCTCTTGTTCACTTCCCTTTATGTAATTGTGATTTTGCAATTGATTTAGGATTCAACTCATTCAAGCATCGCTCTGAATCCGCAAGACCCTTGTGATTAGTCTGCTTATAGTCTTGATTTTTCAAATGATAATCCCTGATAAGCATGTGTGTGTTTGAATCTGATTATAATCACTATCGATAGTTCTTTTCTATGGTTACTGTTTCAGAGTTGTAGCATGACTCTGCCTCCTTGTTTAAGACATCATTTGCCTCCAAATTCAGTTGATTGTTTCAGCTATTGAATCTACTGCGATGACAGAAAAACATAAAACTTCAAGATTCTTGCAGTGATATAAGAGCAATCTACTTGTTGATAACTAGTCTCATTGTAATCGATGGACAACAAAATAGGTAAAGCTACAAAAAAATAGAAACAGAACAAAATTTACAATCTTTTTGTTTGCCTTTGCTTTAGAAGTTTACAAATTTTATGTTTATCGTTATAACATTAGTGCTCTGGTCTGAAACTGATTTATTTCTTGGGTGGGAATTGGGCCTTAATCTTCTGAATGTCTTGTGCTCCAGTGCCGAATGCCATGGCAAGCAGCTCATCAGGAATCGGTGGGTTAGAACCAAACAGAGATGTTCCAACGACTTGAGCTCCAGGAAGCTGACTATCGAAAGCAGCAATGACGGAAGCTGGAGCCTTGTGCGGGTTTTGCTGGAAATGGAGGAGAGCTTGAGGGAAAACAAAAACGTCTCCTTTGTTGAGGTGTTTGGAGATGAGTTTACCAGAAGTGGTTAAGAAGCCGACAAAGAGACTACCTTCAAGGATAAAGATAGCTTCAGAGGCTCGTGGGTGGAGATGTGGTGGGTTGATTCCTCCAGGTGCGTAGTCAATCCTAGACATGGAGACTCCCATAGTGTTGAGGCCAGGTATTTTCTCAACGTTGGCTCCAGTTACAACTGATCCCATTGAGCTGCTGCTTGTGGCTGCAGCACTGCCTAAACCAATGAAGTAGAAGTCGTCTGCTGTCACTTTTGTTGGGTCTTTGCATGCATATCCATTGACTTTCACACCTAATAAGAACCATTGTCAAAGTCAATGACAAAAGATTGAAATCAGGCATGGATCTACAGTCTCTTGTTCAGAATAGGAATGTTTATATGGAAGAGAGAAAGAGAAAGATACCGTTGGAGATATCAGCAACACAAAAATCTTGAAGCATATTAGTTTCGGCAATGGCCGTGTGGGCGGCCACAAGCATGACAATAACAAAAATATGGATCATGGAAGTTGCCATTGTTGATTGTTGAGATGTTATGAATGAAAATTGCCTTTGACCTTGTTCTCAATTTATATATTCTTTGTAAAGAAGATTTAACCAATGGAGAAGTCAATGGTGAAGAGATAAATATGGAGAGGGTTAATTTTACATTTTCTTCCATAATTAGGTTTTAGGTGTAGTGATGATCGTTGGTTACAAATTTGGTGATTAGAAAGTTCGTTGTTTGTTGATGGTACATTATGTTTTTTGGTTGTTTATTGGTTACAAAACTCAAAACCTTTGTTTGGTTCAATTTAATCCGAACTGGGAACAATTTCTATCTAAAATTAGACCGCCTAGAGTCTTGATAGAATTTATCATCTTTTTACAAATGATTTTATCGATTTATAGCATAAAACTTTATTTTCTATGTGGGGTGAAAAGAGATCGAGTCTCTATCTAAACCACTAGACCGAAAAAATCTGGCGATACAACTTTTCTTTGTTTTTAAACACTGGAAATATGTTAATAAAGAACATATTGTTTCAATTACAACGATAATAACAAAGCCGGAATCAATAGAATTTCTTTGTCTATGGAATTTCATAATGATAAGATATATACAGTATAAAATAATTATTATATAATTGGGGTCAAGATAGTACAATTATAAGTTTAAAATATGTGACTTAATAAATGTTCAGGATTATTAAATTCAGTCCTCAATAATGTTCCAAGTAGAGTCCACAGAGATGGTGGCTGAATACCAACTAAGCAAATTTCTACAAACCTATATTCAATTATATAATGTATCTAAGCACGTAAATACTGTAATTTTTATTATTATTTAATGACTAAAACTTATCAAGGCCTAACTTCAACTGCTTCCAACATGTTTCTAATCTGTCATCTCTTGTCTTTAGTCTTCACATGTTTCTAACTTCCTATTTTTAATCTCTTCATTCTTCACAAATCCAATTCATTCACTTCTTTCTCTGTTTGGTTACATCAAATATGCCTGTCAAGGTAAACATCCTAGTACTAGTAGCTTTCTCAAACCTAACACTGAATGATTTCGGTTCTGTTTTTGTTTTGAGCAGGTAGTTGTATTCAAGGTTGATATAAACTGTGGAAAATGTAACAGTCAAATCTTGGAAGCAGTCACAGAGATAGAAGGTAACAAAGCTTGAAGCAACCTGTGTTTCTTAGCATATGATGATTGAACAAGAGATTTGATATGATGCAGGTGTGAATAAGGTTTCATTAGATGAGGGAAAGAACGAACTTACAGTAGTGGGGACAATGGATCCAGTCTGTGTTGCATCAAAGCTGAAGAAGATTAAACAGAAACCTGTAATCATTAGCGTTGGAGCACCAAAACCTCCAGAACCAGCAAAACCCAAAGAGCCAGAAAAGCCTAAGCCGCCTCCACCACCAGCACCTCCCGTCTGCAATTGCAAGCATTCTTCTTGCAGAAGTTGTGATGTTGTGTCTGTTAATACTTATGAAAGTGGAAGTGGATGCACCATTGTTTGAGTCCTGTATTTGGTACTATTGCCTTCATGTCAAGTCCTGTATTAGTCAAGACTGGTTTCTCAAATATGAATCTCTACTGTTTCTCCCTCACCTATTTTCTTTAATTAGTAGCTTCTTTGACATAGATCTTATGGTTTACCTGTTTTAAAAATGAAAAAGGAAAGCTCATAAACGCTGTTGATGAACTTGTATAAGCATCTGAAGCAGCAAGTACTATAGGCCATCAGTCATGTTGACCTGAACGTGCTTTATAAGATTCTTTTTACCAACAAGGAAGCATAATATGTATAACGTGCTTTAAGCTCTATATTAGCATTTTCATGGTTCGTTATAAAAGCATCATGCCTGCATCAATGGAGAAGGAACAGAGATCAGCGAGCGAAGGTGATGATCATGGATCGTTTCTCGCACCCTTCCGCACGAAACTCGAGGGTCTTGTCTTGCGTCTACTTCGCACGACTACAAGTTGATACTATGAAGTCAAATATACTTGATCGAGCCCATTAACTTGATACTTCTCAGGCCCATTAACTTGATCAAGCCCATTAATTCTATGGAGGTTCTTTCGGAAAGCAATAGAAAAAACAGGGACCACAATACAAAAAGTAGAAAAAAGTGCAAGTGGACGACCATTAACATGTGGTGATGATGATTTACATTAGATCCAGACCATTGTTTCTCCTCCTTCCACGCACACTGTTTTTTTCTTACTTTGTAGCATTTATTTAAATTAATAAATTAGGTTTTAGGTCAATTAAAAATATGCAATTCATAGAGTAAGTTTACCATACGACATACATCGACATGAAGTACAATAATAATTAGATGTAACGACTTCAAAAAAGTAAAAGCTCCTTGAGTTAGGATTTGGTGCAACTAACATGATTGCATCGACATAAATCAAAACACTTGTCTCGTGTTTCAAAACTTATGAGAATCAATGTTTTCAATGGCATATGAGTTGGTGAGTGGATTATATTAAATGATATAGGTGTCGTAGACGTTACATAACAATCATAACTCGTAAATATCGATGTGGTTTTTTTGTTTCTATCAAAGGGTATGATTTTCGTTTTCCCCACCTACAAGTAACTAATATCATTGACAAAACACTTGTTTCTTTGACACGTAAGTAGCTTCTACCCAAAGTGGAAACTTGTGTTGTGTAAGAACATAATTTTTTTAGGGTTCGTTATGCAAGTCATGACGTCAACTTCCATTCTAAAGCTAAATGATGATCTGTTCTTACGATTTCACCAAATATAGTTTGCACATGCGTAAGTGATGTAAGTCGAAATACTAGAATTTGGGAAGATACTAATGTATTATTTCTGGTAGGAGTGCTCCTAAACATAAAATCATATTCATATGCGGCATAAAGCATAATTACATAGATTTTTAGTCTTCATATTGTTGTGTAAACTTCATTAACTTAAGGTCTAAAATAAACTCTAAAAAGATGTTTAGAGTTTAAGATAAGATCAAAGGAAATGTCTAGATAGATTTAAGAGTTGTTGAGATTTATTTAGATAAGATTAAAGAAAACTATCATAAGTTGATGAGAGTCTATATATATGTAAAGTCTTTGAGTTGTAAAGACTTATAAGATTTGGAACAAGACATTGTGTATTGATTAGTTTTCAATACAAAGAAAGGTTTCAAGGATTCTTTTGGTCGATTAACACAAAATTTGGTATCAGAGCAAACCAGGTTTGGAAGTTGTCTTTGAGCTGTTAGACTACTTCAACGACGGGGGATGATGTGAAGCCTGCAAAGAGAGACTTTGTGCCATCCTCTGTTCTTTTTCCGATGTTATCACCCACCAACTACACGGTGTGGGCGATGAAGATGAAGGTTGTTCTTCAAGTACACAAGGTATGGGAAACAATAGATATTGGTTCCACAGTCGATGAAAAAAACTACTTAGCAACAACACTTCTCTTTCAATCGATTCCTGAGAACTTGATCTTGCAAATTGGAGAACAAGATTCACCCAAAACATTATGGGAATCGATCAGAGCATTGAATCTAGGAGATGAAAGAGTCAGAGAAGCAAGACTACAAACTCTTATGTCAGAGTTTGATAGACTTTGAATGAAGGAGACAGAAAACATAGATGCTTTCACAGGAAGGATGAAAGTAATAGCATCAAACTCAGTTGCTTTAGGTCAGACAATTGACGAGCCAAAGCTAGTAAAGAAGTTTCTCAATGCATTACCGAGAAACAAATTCATACACTTGACAGCTTCATTAGAGCAAGTGTTGGACTTAAACAAAACAGGCTTTGAGGACATTGTAGGAAGACTGAAAGCATATGAAGAGAGAATAAAAGAAGAAGAAGAAAGTGAGTCACACGAAAAACTATTCTACTCAAGTACACACAACAGCAAGAGACAGACTTATGAGAAGGTAAAGAACCGCACCACGCAAAATAGAGAGAAAAAGGACCGATCAAACATTATCTGCTTCAGGTGCGATAAGAGATTACATTTTTCCTCAGTCTGTCCAGAGCGGAAAAAGAAACTAGAAGAGCTAAATAAGGTAGTAGAGAGACAAGATGACTTAGAAACAGATTAAGGTGAAGAAACGGTGTATATGCATGAAGTGATTCTCCTTAATGAAGAGAAAGTGTTTCCAGAGAAACTCAATGATGGAAACAAAGAGGGTGGTGATTGGTACCTTGACAATGGGGCGAGCAATCACATGACAGGAAAGTCCTATTTCACCGAATTGAACACAAAGATTAAAGGTAAGGTAAGGTTTGAGGATGGTTCAAGTGTTAAGATAGAAGGAAAGGGCTCGATAATTTTCAAAACAAAAGTCGGATATCAAAAGTTAATGTCTGATATCTATTATATTCCAAGTCTGAAAATAGTATTTTGAGCTTGGGACAAGCTACAAAAGAAGGCTGTGAAATCATTATGAAGAATGATTTACTCACCTTACAGGACAAGAATGGCAGAGTGCTCATGAAAGTCAGAAGAACCGCCAACAGGTTATACAAAGTTAAGCTGCAAACAGATAAACCTGCAAGTTTCTTGTCAAAAATCTGTGATGAGTCTTGGAAGTGGCATGCTCGTCTTGGACATGTGAACTTTAAAACTCTTAAAGATATGTCAGCTCTAGAGATGGTACGAGGTCTTCCTAAGATAAGCATTGACAAACAGATTTGTACCTCGTGCTTAGTAGGGAAGCAGACACGACACAAGTTTCCTAAGACAAGCAGTTTCAGAGCTTCAAAGGTGTTTGAGTTACTACATGCTGATCTCTGCGGTCCCATATCTCCAACAACACCAGCTTTGAACAGGTACATCTTTGTCATAATAGATGACTGCACAAGATCATGTGGACCTTGTTACTGAAAGAAAAAGGAGATGCGTTTTCAAAGTTTAGAGATATCAACACCATGATTGAAAAAGAGTATGAAGGAAAGATTCTTATGCTAAGAACTGACAGAGGTGGAGAATTTCTGTCAAGAGAGTTTCGTGCTTACTGTGAGGAGAAAGGAATCAAGAGACAAATGACTGCACCATATTCACCACAGCAGAATGGTGTAGTGGAACGACGAAACAGAACCTTGATGGAGATGACTCGGAGAATCCTTAAAGCCATGAAAGTTCCAAATTATCTATGGGGAGAAGGAGTTAGACATGCTACCTATTTGATCAACCGAGTCACAACAAGATCTCTGCAAAATCAAACACCCTACGAGAGCTTTAAAGGGAGGAAACCAAGAGTTGATCACATAAGAGTGTTTGGATGTATTGCTTTTGCCAAGATCGAAGCTGCATGTTTAAAGAAACTTGATGATCGCTCACATACCTTGGTTCATCTTGGAATTGAACCAAGAACTAAGGCTTATAGACTTTTTAATCCAACCACCAAAAGAATAGTCATAAGTAGAGATGTTGCCTTTGCTGAAAGTCAAGCTTGGAATTGGAAGGGAGAAGGCGAGAGTTCTAGTTCAGACACTCAAATATTTCAGTTACCTTGGGAAGTGTTAGATGATCGTGATGATGAGGAAGAGTCAGAGGACCATGAAGCATTTGATAACACAGAGAACGTTGCAGATGAGAATGTAACTACAATAGAAGTAATTGATGAATCATCACAACCATTACAAAGAACTCAAAGACAGGTACACACACCATCATACCTGAATAATTATGTCTTGCTCATAAACGGTGAGTGTGAAAAACTGCTGTTATCACTGAACAATGAACCTTTAAGTTATGAAGAGGCAAAAGGATCAGAGGAATGGAACAAAACTTGCATAGATGAGATCAAGTCTATTGAACAGAACAAAACATGGAAGTTAATTGATAAACCTTATGGAGCAAAAGTAATCGGTCTAAAGTGGATATTTAAACTTAAAAGGAATGCAGATGGGTCAATCAACAAGCACAAAGCTCGTTTAATTGCAAAGGGTTATGCACAACAAGCAGGCATCGATTTTGATGAAGTTTTTGCTCCAGTTGCACGCATAGAAACAATATGTCTACTCATGGGACTCTCAGCTTACAATGGTTGGGAAATCCATCACCTAGATGTGAAAACAACTTTCTTGCATGGAGTACTACTTGAAGATGTTATGTTACACAACCTGTGGGATTTGAAAAGAAGGGAGAAGAGTCTAAAGTTTTCAAATTATCCAAAGCACTCTATGGACTTCGACAAGCACCTCGCTGTTGGAATACCAAACTTGATGAGATTCTAAGAAATCTTTTATTTCAAAGATGTGCAAATGAGAGCTCTGTCTACAGAAAAGAGGAAGGAACAAACTGCTTGATAGTTGCAGTATATGTTGATGACCTGTTCGTAACTGGGAACACGCAGAGGATCATTAACGATTTCAAAGCTGAGATGTCAAGAAACTTTGAAATGTTTGATCTAGGGAAGCTAAGCTTCTACCTTGGAATAGAAGTGAATCAAAAGGAAGATGGAATAGAGATTAAGCAAGAAGCTTATGCCAAGAAGATACTTAAGGAGGCAAGACTTGAAGACTGCAACATGACTCATGTACCAATGGAAATTGGACTCAAGCTGAGTAAAGATGATGAAGCTGATCCAGAAATAGATGCAACCGACTATCGAAGAAAGATTGGCTGCCTTAGATATCTACTTCATACAAGACCTGATCTAGCTTTCTCAGTAGGTATGTTAAGTAGATATATGCATAAACCCCGTGAATCTCATGGACGAACGCTAAAACAGATTCTTAGGTATCTAAGTGGGACAGTAAGTTACAGTTTAGTTTACAAGAAAAGAGGATCAAACTTACTTGTTGGTTACAGTGATAGTAGCCATAACGTGGACTTGGATGATGGCAGAAGCACCTCTGGTCACATCTTCTACTTTGGTGAAACTCCGATTTCATGGTGTTCTCAAAAACAGAACACTGTTGCACTCTCCTCATGTGAAGCAGAGTTCATGGCTGCAACTGAGGCCACCAAGCAAGCTTTATGGCTGCAAGAATTACTGAGTGAGATAACAGCAAAAGAAAGCATGAGAATAGTAATTAAAAGACAACAAATCTGCTTTGGAGCTGACAAGAAATCCAGTTTTTCATGGACGCAGCAAACACATCCACAAACGACATCATTTCATTCGAGAATGTATTAGCAATGGTCAGATTGCTGTTGAGTATGTACCAGGATAAAGATAATTAGCCGACATACTGACAAAGGCATTGGCAAGGATTAAGTTCAAACAAATGAGAAGCCTCATTGGAGTTCAAGAAATTAGTAGAAGAGAAATGAAGTTTAGAAGGGAGAATGTTATGTAAACTTCATTAACTTAAGGTCTAAGATAAACTCTAAAAAGATGTTTAGAGTTTAAGATAAGATCAAAGGAAAGGTCTAGATAGATTTAAGAGTTGTTGAGATTTATTTAGATAAGATTAAAGAAGACTATCATAACTTGATGAGAGTCTATATATATGTAAAGTCTTTGAGTTGTAAAGACTTATAAGATTTGAAACAAGACATTGTGTATTGATTAGTTTCTAATACAAAGAGAGGTTTCAAGGATTCTTTTGGTCGATTAACACAAAACATATTAGTTAGATTTTATGGTTTATTTTCTCGCACATCCTCTGAATTAGTTTGGAAGAAAAATATAACTAGTTTGAAATTTTCTATGTCCATGTTGAACCGGATTACTGAGTTATCGAATCTAATTTTGGGAATATATTTCTTCAAAATACCTATTATTTTACCCGCTTTTACGTATAATCAATTTATTATTGGAAACAAGAAGTTCTTGAAATATAAAATATATCTCTTGAATTTTATCATCAATATCAGCTTATTATCCAATCAAATTGCTGTAACGACAAATCTAAAGATTGAAATATCAAGCTAGAGCCAATAGATATAATTTCTGATGGACCCATTTTCTCCATGTGCTTCTAAATTTTGTCGTTGTTCATGTCCTTCATTTGAATGTTGAGCGTTTCAAGTGTGAACTTTAAGATCTACTAACCAAAAAGATGGTCTCTGTCTTTGTCATATAATAAGAGAGTGAATTAATTTGAAAAATTAATTTTTTCAAATAAAACTCCAACCGTGAATCCAGCCATGAAACTCTTTTAAGAAAAAAAACATCTTTTTTTGTTACTAAATTAATATAATATTCCTTCTACATTACTCTGCTTCTCTTCTTTGTTTACTTCTCCTTTTTTTGTTTCTTTAGCTCACTCAGTAAAAGCTCATTCTTTTTTCTACAAATTTTTGTTCCTTTCTTCTTCAACTCTTTTACTCTCAGAGATCTCTTTTTTTTTTCTTTCACTCTTCTCTTCCAGTGAGAGAGTGAGAGGCAATGGAGAAGCTTATGCTGATAGGGTTTGTTGTGGCTGTAATAATAATAGGAACTCAAGCAAATGAATATTTGGATTTCAATGTGACAGAAATAGATCGCATTGAAGAATTAGAGTTTGGATTCTCTAAATATAGCTCCATTTTGAACCCTTTATTTGTTGGTCTCACCCTTATCAGAGGAGCTGATTCTGGAGCTGGTACTTTCTCTCTGCTTCTGTCACTAGATCTCTATTTCTCTCTCTTTTATAGCTTTGTGAGTTTATATAGACTGTGAATAAATAAAAGAGTACAAAGATGGTTTCTTTTGTTTTTTTTGTTCTTCATTTATTATTCACTTCAGTTAGATTGTTCTCAGCTTGTTTCTCTATTGTCTATTCTAGATTTAACTTATGTTTTACGTTTATTGTTATGTATTCTTGAAGATTACTTCGGGTTTTGTTCCTGTTTTATTGTAAAAAACATAAAGAATGTTCAAATTTAGATCTGTTTGGGCCTTAACTTGCTTGTATGTTTGAACACAGTTTGTTTGGATGGAACATTGCCTGGTTATCACATACACCGTGGACATGGATCTGGAGCTAATAGCTGGCTCATTCAATTGGAGGTTTAGTGAATGATTTCTACTGTTTGAATTCTTCATTACAAATGTTTAGTGTTTTGCCAATGAAAATGTGAAACAGGGAGGTGGATGGTGCAATAACATCAGAACCTGTGTTTACCGAAAGAAAACCCGACGTGGATCCTCCAACTATATGGAGAAACAGCTTCAGTTTACAGGAATACTGAGTGACAAAGCTCAAGAAAATCCTGGTACTGTCTCAATCTTTGTTTGTATCAGTCATGTTCTGTAATTTTGAGAATCAAATCATTGATTCTCAGTGTCATCCGTCTTTACATCTGCAGACTTTTTCAACTGGAATAGAGTTAAGCTTCGCTACTGTGATGGCGCTTCTTTCAGTGGAGACGGTCAGGATCAGGTTCGAATCAATAATTATTGTAGTTAATAGAGTTCCATGACCATGAGTAAACCATTTTAATGTGCTTTGGAACAACTTGCTACCTTTTAGACCTTTAAAACTCTGTAGTTTATGATCATAAAGAACAATGCTTGATTTAGTCTTAGTTCTGTAGATTGGAGCAGCTTTTGGTTTTACAAACTAATGCAAACAGAACTCTCTTACTACTTTACATCAGGCTGCACAGCTTCAGTTTAGAGGAGAGCGTATCTGGAAAGCCGCAATAGCTGATTTAAAGGCTAAAGGAATGCGATACGCCAACCAGGTTTTGATACTTAACCTTCTTTTAGTCTCATAACCTTTTCTACAGCTAAGGTTCAACGTAGTTAACTGTTTATATTCTGTCAGGCACTTCTATCTGGATGTTCAGCTGGTGGTTTAGCAGTTATTCTGCGCTGCGATGAGTTTAGAAACTTGTTCCCTAGATCCACTAAAGTCAAGTGCTTGAGTGATGCAGGCTTGTTCTTGGACACGTTAGTTTATTTCTCTTAAAATCAAAGTCTGTGGAAAAGATAGTTCCTTTTCCCCCTGATTAAGTAACTGTTAGAGTGGTTTGTTTCTGTTGATTACAGAGCTGATGTTTCTGGTGGACGCACGATCAGGAACTTATACAATGGTGTTGTAGAATTGCAGGTGGGATTCTTCTTTCCTCGCTTATAGAAATTAGAGAAACTTAATAATCCTTATTTGACAAGTTTTGGGATCTTATCATGTACAGAGTGTGAAGAACAACCTGCCACGTATATGCACAAACCATCTCGATCCAACATCGGTAATTCTCGTTACTTTCTACCCTCTTGATGCTGTTGCAAGCAAGAGACTGACTTTCCAAAGTCTTGCATCTTTCTGTACAGTGTTTCTTCCCACAAAATCTGATCAATCAGATGAAAACTCCACTTTTTATTGTCAATGCAGCGTATGATACATGGCAGGTTATGTTCTTTCTCTCTTGGGAAACTCAATATTTTGCTCCCGTTTTTAAGATGTTAATGGTTTGGCTGACAAGTCTATAATGAAATCTAATCAGATTCAAAGTAGTATAGCTCCAACATCAGCAGATCCTAGTGGATTTTGGCATGATTGCAGACTAAATCATGAAAAGTGTACTCCTTCCCAAATGCGATTCTTGCAAGGTTGTTCTATAGATCACAAAAAAACTTTTCAACTTCAGATTTTGAAGTGATGCATCATTCTAATCTTCTAATCTTTTTTCCCAAGGACAGGATTCAGAGATCAGATGCTCAGAGTAGTCAGGGGATTCTCAATGTCTAGACAGAATGGATTGTTCATCAATTCCTGCTTTGCTCACTGCCAAACCGAGAGACAAGATACTTGGTTTGCTGATGATTCTCCTGTCATCAGGAAAAAGGTAAAAGCTTAATCTTTCCCACACCATCAAAGTAACACTCAAGCAAAAGCTGTTTCCAGATTATGGGCTTTTGTAAAACTCAGATCTTGACTATTGTATATGAAATGCAGGCTGTGGCAATAGCCGTAGGAGACTGGTATTTCGACAGAGCAGAAGTAAAGTTAGTCGATTGCCCGCACCCATGTGATAAGAGCTGCCACAACTTGGTGTTCAGATGATTGATTTATAACTGTTTGTTATCTTCATATATACATAACATTAGAAAGTTTCTTTCTTACAAATGGAAAGAACTTGTATCCTTGTTACTACCAATGTCTCATTGGTATATGATTGATTGTATTCTGGCAAAAAACCAAAACAAAGTTTGATTAATAAACAAAAAAAGAGTTTAAATGTAATCACAGAGAAGGCTCTTTCTTTTGTTTCTTTCTCTTGGCAATGCAAGTAGTTGATCTGTATCTCTTGGAGATGTCAACATTTGGTCCCACATGTAGAATAGTACTATTTTATTGAGTATCATAATGCTATGATGGATAAGAATAACAATAAAAAAAGGCAAAGGATAAAGAAAGTGAAAAAAAAGTAAGCATATACAGAGTGTGTTGACAAATTGACACCCTGTTTAATGGGTGTGAGTGACAGCTATCTACTATTCCCCACTTTGTATGTGAATATATGTCTGAGTGGTTTTTTTTGGCTTCCCAGTCAAATATTCTCAGTTCTTCAACAACTCTGTAATAATTATCTGAACTTTCGAAGTTGAACCCTGTCCTTTACTTTTGTTCCTTCTCCTGCCATGGCTTCTGATTCTCACACTCCAACTCTAACTATAGCTGAAAAGGTTAGCTAGCTCAGAAAATTCTCTGTCTCTTCTAGAGACTTTAATCATATATGTATGTAGATGTACCTTTATGCAATATGCTTCTGAGGTAGATAAGATATATTTATGCATCTTGTTTTGATACTCCTAAGATCCATATGCTTCCACTGAGTTAGAGTTGAATATTATCATATATGCTCTCACTGTAGAGTAGCTTCTCTCAATATACATAACATATATGTGTGTACATTTATGTAATATATCATATAGTCTTTATACCTGCAACTGTGAAAGCTAGGATAGAGTCAAGAAGAAATGATTTGGTTTGTATTTTTCCACTATTTTGGAATGTTCAAACCTAGTTTTAATCATGTTATCTGGAGAATTCTGGAGAAATTATTAGAAAGGAAGAAAAGTAAACTTTTTAGATAGTTGTAGATAATAATATTACATGGATGTTAAAAGGGAATCATCTTGGTCTATCGTTTTCTAGAGAACTCTTCTTATGCCCTAACTCCTAGGTATGATACTAGTTACAAACTGAGTGAAACAATTAAGAACCAAGATTGTTGTAATAGAGAACTATTAATTAAGAGATTTATATTTTCACCTGATGCAGGAATTGGAGAACAAGGTCATCGAGGAAGCTAGGTTGATGGAGAAAGAGAGTGTTTCATCAGATGTGGTTATTGATAAACCAACATCAGATTCAAACCCGGTGTGTATCAAAGAGGAGGAGATTGATCAAACTCTTGCTGGTGAGCCAGAGAAAGAATCACCTACAGTTGTAAAAGCAGAGGAGTCTGCAGAGAAACATGAAAATGGTGAGAAGGAAGCTGAACAAGTGGAACCTAAGGACCCAATCCTTATGAAAACGGGTCCTGAAGAGATTAATGTTGAAGCTGGTGATTCGGAGAAAGCAGAAGAGAAGCCAACCGTGGAAAGTGTTGTTGAAGAAGATACTAAGGATAAGGAAGCGACAAAGATTGTTGAGGTTTCTCAATCAACGGATGAAGCTGAAGGAAAACAGGTGGAACCAGTTGATATTCAATCTGTTAGAGAGGTATCTGTAGAGACTACAGAAGACAAAATCAAAGATGAAGAGGTTCTAGGAGTCGAGCCAAAGTTAGAGGCTTCTGAAAAAGTTGAAACTCAGCCTGAGGAAGCAAAGCAGTTGGCACCAGAAGTTGAGGTAGTAAAGGTAGAGGAAACACCTGAACCAACAGAACAGGCCAAGGTTGAGGGAAAGCTAGAGGATATAATTGTTGAGACCAAGGATGAAAAGACTTCTGAATCAGCTTCTGTTTTGTGCCCTGAAGAAATCGTACCAATAAACCAAGAGCCAGACACAAACTCCAAGGAGATTGAAGGAGACCCTTCGTCTCCTATTGATTTCATTGAAAAGGCCACAACTGAAAAGAAGCATGTGGTGGATGAACCTTCAAACGATGGAAAAACTATTGAATCCGGTTCTCTTTTGTCCCCAGAAGAAATCATACCAGCAAACCAAGATTCAGAAGCAAACTCCAAAAAGGAGATTGAAGGAGACGCTTCTGCTCCTGTTGATGTCATTGAGAAGGCCACAACTATAGAGAAGCATGTATTGAATGAACCATCAAAGGATCAAACAACTTCTGAATCTGGTTCTGCGTTGTGCCCTGAGAAATTTGTATCAACAAATCAAGATTTAGACACAGAACCAAAAAAGGAGAACGAAGAAGACGCTTCTTCTCCTGCAATTGTCATTGAAAGGGCCATTTCTGAAGAGACGCATGTAGTTGAAGAACCATCAAAGGGTGAAACAACTTCTGAATCGGATTCTGCTTTGTGCCCTGAGAAAGTTGTACCGACAAACCAAAATTCAGACACAGAAACCAAAAAGGAGACCCAAGAAGACGCTTCATCTCCTGCTGATGTCATTGAGAAGGCCATTTCTGAAGAGAAATGTGTAGTCGAAGAACCATCAAAGGATGAACAAGAGAATGTAAGTGAGGCCAAAGATGTTGTTACCAAACTAGCTACAGAAGGTGAGAACATCAAGAAAGATACTGAATCACCTGCTGCAGATGACAAAATCGAAGAAACCTTGAAAGAAACTGAGACAGGATCAGGAGAGAAAGAAACTACAGCAAGCAAACAAGGGGAATCAATTACAGAAAAAGTAGCAGAAGTTGTAGAAACAACAACTGTTGTTAAAGAGAGTGATGACCAAAAACAACAACCAGAAGTCATAGCCAAAGAAGTTTCTGTAAAGCCAAAGTCAAACAGCATCATGTCAAAGGTAAAACAATCCCTTGTTAAGGCAAAGAAAGCAATCATTGGAAAATCTCCAAGCTCTAAGACTATCACAACTGAAGAAACCAAAGGAGAAATCCAAGTCAAGTGATAAATGAGTGATAAAATTCTCAGGTACTGTTTTATTTATTGATTTTGTTGGTTTTTGCTTAGTGTGAGGGGCACAAAAAGAAACATTATTTTCTTTGTTTTATGGCTTTGTGTGGTTATAATTTATATCTGTAAACCTACAAAGATTTGCCTTTGTGTTATGGATGTGTGTTGCTAAATTTCTTCAAAATTGTATCTTCATTGATATAGATCATCAATCATCAGTGAAGATGTTTTCATTAGGGTTTGATTTGGACGAAATTCTGGTTCAGTTTATTTAGCGATCCTTAACGACTAAGTAGTAGATATTTATATTCCAAATTTATTTAATCAAAGATTTGTCTACTTTGTAATCAACTTTATTTTATTTTTCTTTCTTTTCTCTTCGCATGCACGTTGATACTCTTTTTTTTTTTACAAAAAACTCCACCATTGAAACCCACCTCGCTAAGTAATTACTGTTTTAAATACATGCTTACATCTTTACCTATGTCCTTCCTCTTGCTGTTTGTCTCCAAAATCCCACCAACGAAGATATATATCCTTTGTGATTCTGGTTTCTCCCAAAAATGTCTCACGAAATTGTTTCGGTAGATCCTATTCATGGACATGTGTCAAGGGAGCCATTTGATAGCGAGAGGCTTCCAGAGACAATAAGTTTTGGAGTTCAGAGATTTCTTCGTATAGCAAACTTGATTGAGTCTGAAGAACCTCGTACTGCTTATCTATGTGAGTTCACATATTTGGTAGGTCAAGTTTTGAACTTCCAAATTTGTTCTCGTTCTTTTATGTAAGAGTTTTCTTTTTCTGTGTTTGAGGTCGTTTTTATGCTTTGGAGCTAATTTTCAAAATGGACAGACAAGCTACGAGAAGAGGTGTACGAGAATTCAGAACTTCTCTTCTTAAAAGACTTGAACAGGCAAGTCATTAAAGAGTAGACACAGACATTGAATCTAGTTAGCTTCTTCAGTCTAAGATTTTTGTCAAGTACTTATGAGTTGAATGATGGGAACCAATTTAAAGTTTTGTAAACAATTTTCAGTTAACTTCTTTAAATGTTTGTAGGATAATGAGTTAACTATGACAGGAAGAGGACTACAGGATGATATTCCGGAAATCAAACGTGTTTATCATACTTACAAGGAATTCATTATCAAACATGGTGCATCATTCAATTTGGATGATAGGTAATCTTTGTTGTTGTTGTTGGTGGTCGTGATATCAACCTTGTAACAAAACAGAGTTAGACTCCCAAGAGTCTTTCCTTTTTGCTTTGCTTCGCTTCCAAGCCTCTTTCTCAACTAGAGTTTTCCTTTATTGTGTTATATGGTTGATTGGTAACTATAGTTCCTAGTTCAAATTCAGTTAGCGAACACTAACCTTTTTGGAACTTTATCTTAATAGTCAGCGAAAAAAGTTGATAAACGGACGCAGAATTGCTTCTGTTTTATATGAACTTTTAGAGTCAGTCACAAGTACTGTTGACACACAGGTTTGGCATCTATTTCTCATTTATCTCCCATTCGATTGTGTATAACTTGTGCATTGCTTTTCGCGACTTAGTTTATTTAACTTGAGCTTATGGTTTTTGTCTTTTTTGATAGGCCATTGAGGATAGAGAGAGTATTCAGGAGATATCTGAATTTTCTGTGCCAGATAACATTTTCCCTCTTGATAAAGGACGGTTACGCCAAGCAATTATGAATCTACCAAATACGACGTCATGGGGAAAACAAACTATTATTGTTATTGTTATTAGTTCTCTTATTTTCTTTTCTTACCGGTAAAGTTTCTTCCCAAACCACTTAATTTCGGAACAGTAGACAGTATCGACAACTAGTTCAGTTCAGAGTGTTTGAATAAGATTTAAGACATAATCAAATTCAAAACCATTAGATGTATTTTTTTGTGCGAAGCTAGCCTTACCACTAGATTGCAATTTTAGTCTTACTACCAGACTACCGTTGTACAGAACTACCTCCCCTTATTGCTCCCCTTATTCAACTGTACCCGTAATGAGGCTAATGCATTATAAGCAAAGAAAATGATTAGTGTGCATAAATTATCTACTTAATCCTGCGGTTTTCAATCAAAATTGTAAAATAAATATAGACAAATGAAAATTAAGACGACATATTTTTTTGGTTAAATGAGATGTTTTGGTTACTAGAGGACTACCAACTCTGACTAATGGGAATTCACATATATATAGAAGACGGGTGTCTACTACACGCCACTAAAAATGAACACATGTGAATACCTCTAACCAAATGGAAATGTGAAGATGTAAAAAAGCATAAAAGTAAAGTTTAGTTCCTTAAAAAAGAGACCCTAGAGGACGCTTCTTCTCATGCTGATGTTATTCAGAAGGCCATTGCTGAAGAGAAGCATGTAGTCGAAGAACCATCAAAGGGTGAATAAGAGAATGTAAGTGAGGCCAAAGAAGTCACAACAGGCAAAGGCGTGAGACACTGAAGTTGTTTTCATTAGAGTCTGCTTTATTGAGGAAATACTTCACGTTCCGTTATTAAGCAAATCCTTTTCATATGGGCCCGTAATGGGCTCAGATTGAATTCCAAATAGAGCTCAATAAAAACTCAACAGTGTCGAAACAGAATGCGAAGACCAATGTCGGCAGAGCTTAATATTAATATATTTGCAATGCACAACCATATGCTGTCATTTTCTGTACCAACGCATTTGAAGACCAAAACAAGACCAAGATGAATAAGACCACTCGAAGATTTAAGAAGAAATGGTTTCAAGGAAGACACTATTACCACTTATTTGATAAAAAAGGACATTAACACTTTGATTAAGACATCATACATCAAGTTAAATCAAATAATAATTTGTGGCGATCAATTCAATGCCACAGTTTATGCTTTTATGTCGGCCAGAGTAATTTAACTAAATATATTAAAAAATTAAAAGAAATGATCATGTTATCAGCGAATGTTGATTGTGAAGAAAGCAACTTTAGAACATATGCTATTATGCTGACAGATGAAGCCAGACTAGATTGATCCATACTTACGATCTCCAAAAATCACACTTGTACAATTTTTTTGCTTTGCTCCAAAGATTATTCTTCCTCACAGGTAAGCTTTGTTGTCACTAATAGATTTATGTATTCCATGGGTGCTTATTAACTCTACACTAGTTTTCTCTAGATAAATCCAATACAATTTCAAAGTTCATATCATTAAAAATTGGACCTATTTTCCAATTTATTGGAGGTGGATTCGCTGATCCTTTTTCGACTTCCATTGTATTTGCTACCATTTATCTCACTAAACTAAATATCCGTATACTCTTTCTTCATATTTCGGATCCTAAATACTTTGGTCGATCCGTCTCGAACAATATATTTGTGTTTTGTATTGGTAAAAGTATGAACCGTAACATTAGAAACTTTAATATATGGCAAGTCTTGCATATATTAATACGATACAGTGAATACAAAGTGAGAATTAAAAGACCAAAAGAGTTTGGATTAAGTGTAAAGTAAACTAGCATGGAGGCCATGTGTTTCGTGGAGTTATTGAAGCATATGTTCTACACGTGATAACGCGTTAACAAGCATGTGAGTGATCCACGTGTCATTTTTTTATTGGTAGAAGTGTGAGACTTGAATATATCCATACCTCTCGCCGACCTCAACGCCGGAGATTGTCCCGGCCACACATTCGTATTCCGACAACATTATGGTTTGAGTAATATTAGGGTTTAAATCATTTGATGACTACGATTATGAATTGTGCAACGTGTACTTGTTTTATCAAGCCACGTAATTAACTTCCATGAAATTTAGTCAAACAAGATTCTGGTCATCTTTAAAACACTTGTTTGTATTTTCGTTTGCCAACCCAAAAAAAATTAGAAAAAAATATATTTTCTTGAAACCTAAACCCAAAGACCATAGTTATGTTTTAACAAGTGGAAATTCAATACCGATACATAGCATAAACCACATCTGAAAATCTTTTCTAATCTGCTTCTTATAATAGAGTAGAAATTTGTAATGCCATAGTCATTAATTAGTTAGACCATAGTTTAACAGAACCTAGTTTAACAACTTTCGACTAACATTGTTGATTACACAAATTAATTTTACATTAAAGTGTAGTTTTACAAGCTTTTTAAGTTTTTTGTTATATTTCATGGACGCCATTTAATGTAATGACTATTTTAATTACTTTCACATTTTCAATATGCTCTTCTTTTTTTCTTCTTTAAAGAGTATAATTTGATTTCTATAATATGATCATCTTAAGCACATACTCCTTCTATTTTAAAATATTTGATATTCTACAAAAGTCACACATGTTACAAAATATTCAATAGGTAATTATTATCTCCTTTTCTTCACTTTATTTGGTATTTAAAATTTTTTGTTTTGTTTCATTTTAATTAATATTTTAACATTTTTATGCAAAATTTATTGTTTTTAATGTTTTTGATCATTTAGATTTTATAGATTAATTTTTGATTGGTTAGACTATTTTAGAATGTGTAATTAAAATCTTTTATTTAAATATAATAAAAGAATTTAATGATTTTTTTAATTGTGTAAAAAACCTAAAAAACCAATTAACGTAAAATAGAGAAAGTAATATTAATTTTCTGTAATTCATAATTTTTAATAACTCTACATCAATAGTAATTCAGTAAACTCAATTCATATATTATGAAATTTAAAATTTAAAATTATTAATTAATTAAAGTTGCATATAAAATTTAAAAAATTAATAGTTGTTTTCTAAAAAATTAATTTTTTAAACATAAAAATATTAATTAATCATTTTTATAAGTCCGAGGAAATAAGTTTATGTTATCACACGACACAATATATCCAAGTATATAATAATGTGACTCGTTCCTAAATTGTCTTTTATAATTTAGTTTATATATATATATATATATATTTATTGATATGCTGTATTTGATTACCTAGTTTGACTTAACAGAGTTAAGAAAGAAGCTAAAATTTTATTTCATTATTATTTTTAGACATTATTTAATTAATTTTCTTGGTTTAGCTGTCAATTACTTCATTACTCCTAAAGAAAAAGGAAAAAAATACAAAAATAATATGTTTTAAAAAAAGTTATAGAAAAAAATCTGATTAGTGCAAAATTAATAAAAGGGAAGAGATACAGAGTAAGCACCACGTGGCCTGGATCATAAAATAAATCTAAACTCTGGCCTATAAATATGTATCCAAACATATCATCAAAGAAAGTAAAAGAGTCCAATTAGTGTTTAAGCATAAATAAATCGTCTTAGAAATTTTCAAGAGCTCAAAAATGGGTACAGCTACTTTCATTGAGATCATTCTGGCTATCTTCTTACCTCCTCTCGGTGTCTTCCTCAAGCATGGTTGCAAGGTATGTTATGTTCATTAATTTCACTCCTACTTTTTTAATACAAATTATAGTGTTTTTTCTTCAAATTTCAACAATTTGTTTTGCAGGTTGAATTTTGGATATGTTTGATTTTGACGTTGTTTGGTTATATTCCTGGAATCCTCTACGCTCTTTACATCATCACTAAGAACTGATTATTCATCTATCTCTTCGTTGTAAGCTCTCTTGATCT
>JAKUCM010001606.1:0-17472 GCA_023374145.1 Lepidium sativum
TTATTTGATTTGAGCAACAGTTTTAGATCACCCTGTTTCAATTTTTTTGATTTTTTAATAGAATTTTTTATCATAATTTTGCATATCATATAAGTAGTAATTATAAAAATATTATATATTAATTATCAATTGGGTTTTTGCTAAACGGAGCCTGGATACTTCATTTTATTAGTCCGATCACGTAAACCATAAAAAAGTTTTGATAATCTAATATCAATCTAAATACTCCCTGCATTTAATTCCACTTTATTTTTTGCGCTTCGCGTTACAAATTTTTGATAATTCAATCAATCTTTTTGGGCGAAACAGAGGATATCTCGATCGAGGGAGAAAATGGGGAAATCCCATATAGCCCAATATATCTGACAAGTCGCACTATATGTCAACCCAAGATGTATCTCCTTCTCCAGGACTTCGAAAAGGTACTTTTGGAACGCCAATAGGCATGAAATGAAAAAAAAGAGAATGAAGTTCTCTATTTCACTTTGATGTGGAAACGTAAGACTGGGGTTTCGTTTTTTAATACTATTATCCTTTTTTCCTACTTTATTAAATTAATCATATTTAAATTAATCATATTTAATACATAAGTTGAATAAGCTAAAATAAAATATAAAATAAAAGTAAAGTAAGAGAGAATGAATAAAAATAAAGGAAATTTTTTACGAACGGGTTTCTGAATGATGAACAACAATAGCTATCTTGGTTCATATAAAATAGAATTCACCCCCATTGCGTATTGGTACTTATCGGATATAGAATAGATCCGCTTCCCTTTTTTCCTATGAATCGAATTGTTCCATTATTACTAACAGAATAGAACAAATATTAATCCTTTCTCCGAAAAAATTACCTAAAAAAGGGGGGTCCGTAGCATAGTTTTTTCCAATGCAATAAAGTTACATAGTGTCTATTTTTCCTTGATAAAGGGGTATTTCCATGGGTTTGCCTTGGTATCGTGTTCATACTGTTGTATTGAATGATCCCGGTCGTTTGCTTTCGGTTCATATAATGCATACTGCTCTGGTTGCTGGTTGGGCCGGTTCGATGGCTCTATATGAATTAGCTGTTTTTGATCCCTCCGACCCCGTTCTTGATCCAATGTGGAGACAAGGTATGTTCGTTATACCTTTCATGACTCGTTTAGGAATAACCAATTCGTGGGGCGGTTGGAATATTACAGGAGGGACTATAACGAATCCGGGTCTTTGGAGTTACGAAGGGGTAGCCGGAGCACATATCGTGTTTTCTGGCTTGTGTTTCTTGGCAGCTATTTGGCATTGGGTATATTGGGATCTAGCCAAAAAATACATAAAACCGAAAATTAGAATGGGGATCGAAAATGAAGAACCCTAATTTATCAGGAAAAAGGAGAAGCAATAGAATGATAGATGTTGCTCTGCTCTTGAAGCGGCGGCTTTTATAAAAGCCCTAACTCGTCTCTGGATAGTATTGAAAAATTACATAAAAGTCCTCTCAGTTTTAGCTGCTTCACACATTTCAACCCATAGTTTATTAAAATTAATAAGAGTCCACCGCTACAGAATAACCAGAACTTATGATGCCATTTTGGTTAATTTAGTACTTGTTAGAGAGAGATGAACGATTGACAAAAGAATATCAATCTTTGTCTAATAATATCACGAACCATCAAGGATCATGGTGAACAAATATGTTTTGAATCGAAACAAGCTAATAAAATTCAGTTTTTCTTTCAAAAGATCATTGATACAAAAACAAATGAACAAAATAAATGTTTTGTGAGCAAACACCACGAGGACAAAATCTACAACACACATTGGAGTATTATCACAATAACACTAAGAGCTGCATTTATACCATTGGACCATGTGACTGCACAGCTTCTTGAAGGCTCTTCACAGCGCTATCATAAGTGACAAATCCCATGAACCAGAACTCGTGGTTGTCGATGGAGATCACTTGTATGTATTTCTCAGATGTGTTTACCCTGCTTGCTGATGGGTTCACTGCCTTTAGCTGGTTCACTGGAAGTACCACCTGTTCATACGAGATCATCAGATCATAATTATCAATCACAGACTCTGCAAAGTAATATGACATCAAATTTACTTTTTCAGGTTCGATAGATTGGATTTCAGCTTTTACTGGGGTTTGACACTCCTTAAACATTTACTTTAGATTTATCAGAAATCCTATAAGAATTAACAAGGCATACAGATAGTCTTTGTTTACTCAGGAAACAAAAAAAAAAGGCGTGCAACTAACAAGATACGAACAATATCCTTGGAAGGATTATTTAGTTTCTATTCAATATAACCACGCAAAAACACCCACTATGTTCTATATCTGATGATTAGAAATGGAAAGAAATTTTGTTAGTCTATGATTCTATGAATCTACGTATATATATATGCATTGGAAATGACTAAAGTCACTAAACTATTGCATTATAGAATCTTTGCTCTCAAATTGTTTTCTTAAATGTAAATAGATATACTAAAATAAAGAGGTAGAAAGAGAGAGGAACCATAAGAAAGCCAGAATACCTTGTAATAGCTGTACTTGGTTTCATCAGCTTCTTTGTAGGAGAGAGGATTGTCACTACAGAACCCAAGCTTGTGAGTCGAGAGATACATAACTCCCATCACAGGACCAGCAGATGTAGACAGGTAGCAAGCATAGCTCTTCTGAAGCTGCTCATCAGGAACACAGTCAAACGTTTGCTTGAAGACCTTTTCATATCCACCTTCTGCAAGTATTTTTGTCCCCTGAGCAATCCGGGAAACAGCAGCATCAGCTACACTTGGCCCAGTTTTCACTGCGAGAAAAGAATGAAGATATAAACACGTATACTATCAAAATTAAATAAAAATATCATCCAACCATAAGTATTATAATGCTAATTCCTCAAAAGCAAGAAATAATAATGATATCCAGTCAAACAACCAAATACTAGAGAAGATTCAAGATTCAGAAGTAATAACTCTTATGAATAAAAGTGATCTTACATCAATTTCGCAATGTTTTCTCAAAATGGGGAAGATTTTGGGAACTCTATGATTTTAAATTAAGAGGAAGATCATAAATTTCACAAATTGTTGGCAGGAATTTATAAATTCTAGTTTTTATATGAGGAAGAAGCAGAAATTGATGAACTTTAACATTACCAAAACATTTTTCTCTCCAAAAGACAGTAATCAGATTAGTTCGCAATTCATCTTATCGAAGAGGAAAAGGAAGAAGACGCTTACAGTGCTGCCAAACGTTTCCGGCGAGATCCTGGCCCTTCTTAGTGGCATCTGCAGCCATTTTCCCCCATTTCCCTAGTGTATCCTTCACCGTGTCCATCGTATCTGCCTCAAATCAAGATCAATCAATCAAACACAGAAATTCGATAGGAATACGACATCGGATAAAGAAGAAGAACTCACTCTTAGGGGCAGGGGAAGGAGAAACATAAGGATTGGACTCCGGAGGCATGGTGGTTGCGGCGGCACCTGTTGGGATTTGCTGAGGAGGATTGACGTCAGTAGGATCGAGCTTAGGGTAAGGAGCGTAGTCAGAGGAGTGAGAAGCCGCCTTCGAATTAGGCTCCGAGGCGGAGACGGAAGCGCTCCGGCCATCATCATGATTCTCTTGCTGCCCACTCATGATCCCGATTCTCCTTTCGAAATGATTCTGATTTGATTCCTTCTGTTTTCGTTTGAGTCTCGAAATAATGTTTGTAGTCAAACTTGATCTATTATATTATTTAAATAATCGTGCGGTCTACGTTTTACCGTTTCGCCAAATCGCGTTTGTAAAATAACGTTTCCAATCTTTAAGACGAATTGCCAGAACGCATAAAGAGTAGTTTGTGCATATGGGAAATCCCGTTCCTTTTCATTTTTTTTTGAAAAATTCCCTTAATTTTTATTGGATATTTATTTACATTAACAAACTGTTATATTAAATTCAAATATTTTATATATTTTAAATAGTTCTGTTGATAAACAAAAAAAATAGTTAGCTCACAACAATAATTGTTTTGAATATTGACAATTTTGTAATGAATACTAAATATTCAATATAAATATAATAATATTTTTGGTAAAAAATAGTAACATTGATTATTTAATTATAATCTCAACTATGTAATTTTATATTTTTTTACATATTAAACATTGATATATTTTTTGTATATTTTTATTTTTGTTATATTGATTATATAATTTATAATAATATTTTTAATTTTTTTATTATTCGTATTTCTTAAATTATTTTCATTTAGCATACACTTAAATATCATCTAAATTAGAATTTTGACGGTGAAGGCAATTTACGAAGTGACGACGGTGTTTCTCCTCCATACGGCGTTTTCTCGTGGGTATACTGAGCAGATCTATTTGGAGATCCTTGTGGGTCTCGGGAGGGGGGAAACATAAGCGGATCTGGATCAATTTACCCTAAATCGATCTAGGGTTTCGTCTCTCGTACTCTCGAGAATAGGAGGAGGTGACGACGATCAGAGTGGTGTGTCGACGAAGCCTTCTCGAGATTGAGGGCATTTCTCGGAGGTGCAAAGCAGATCAAAGGTTTATTTACCATGGTTCATCGGTGGAGATTAAGTGGTCTTAGGCGCCATATTCCAAGGGCTTCATCGCAGGCGAGGTGTCGACTCCTTTCACGGCGGTTTCACTAACTGTAAACGACATGTACCAGTTTCAGATAAGTTTCTTTTTCGTTCAATTTGGTAAGGGTGTATTGATTGGTGGTTTTCGGATTGGATTTTGTTAAAATGTGGCAAGTCTTATGCGATATCGGAACTGTGTAGTCTTAGGATTGGTCGTGATTGCTACCATTTCAGAATTTGGAAAAAATGGTTTTTTGGCATGAAGAGTCTGAAACTCAGAGGAACGTTTGCGCCACTAGGGATAAAATTACTTTCCCTGTGGGCGGGTGCGTGATTATTCTGAGAGGTATGGACCTTTGGGGAGCGTATACTAAAACAGTTGATGCTCATATTTTCCTGTGTCTATATGTTGAATGGCATTTCAGACGTATAGGCTTGGGGTTTCTCTGGGGAATGGACTTGTTTTCGATTGATGGATCATACTATGTGGTTAACACAGTTCATGTATCTCGGATAATCAAGAGTTACCTTAGGATTACTGTCAGGCTTTTAAGCTTTAACATGGGTATTTAGGTGGTTTTAAAACTTTGTATTTGTGAGTTTTCCACTATCAGGATTGTATTCCCTAAGCGTTTGTTAGCTGGTACTCTTATTGGTTTGATAATGGCTATAGGTACCAGAAGTGTAAGATTGGTTATGCGGTGTTCGAGTAATACCTCTAGACCAAGGCTATGTTGGAAACCTAGAAAGACAATTGTTCTTGGTAAGGTAATTCCTATATGCGGTTTAAACTTGTTCCTTAATTTTGGGTTGACCAAAAATAGGTTGGTGTTCTGGCAGGCAAATATTGGGATTCGGTTTACTCTCTGCTCATTCTGTGTATCTAAGAACGTCGAGTTCGATAAGTTCTGGGGAAGTGGAGCTGTAAGTCGTGATCTCATGACCGACCACCAATTTTCTGAGGTATGTTTACCGCATATTAAGGTAAATCGTTATTATATAAGACAAAGTGGCCCCATATCTTTTAATAGAGATTTAAGGTTAATAAGTATAACTAATCGGGTTAGTTGGGATGCTCCGATTGATAAGGGTTTCAAATTTAAAAAATTTAGGATAAGTCATACTTTTCAAGATAGGTTAGGGTTAGTCAAGTCTGTAACTCCTATATTATATCTCGTTGAGCTACAACAGACCATTCATGAGCGATTTTGGGCTTTGACCTGCTCGGTTAATTATTGGTATTGTCGAGGATTAGGAAGTCTCTCGGTAATGATGTCTCAGGGTAATTCTAAGGGTAATGTAGCTGGGAAGGTGTCTCCAATTAAGGGTATGCGAATTAAAATACCTAAGATAAACAATACAACTTTGTTGGCTAGGGCATCAAAAGTTCTTATGGGACGATGCCTATAAATCCTCAAAGCCAGAATGTTGATACCTTTTTATTTAGAATGCCCCAATTCTAAGATTTGGTGGGTAAAGTTAGAGGTCTTAATTTGGGGAACGGTAGGTTCCAGTTTGAGTTTAAGGAGGAGGGTGATCTAGAACGGGTCCCGGGAAACGGCGCCATCAATTTTGATGGTTGAATGGTTGCCTACGCCCTTTGGAAGGCTATGGCAGGGTTGGATTATCCTAATACTATAAGGCTTTGGGCACGATTTACACTTCCATTCGAGTATCGAGTGGAAGAAGTCTATCGGATAGTGACAGAGTCAATGGGAATGGTTCAGGATATTGATGTCCAAAAGGGTATGATGGTCTTAGTGGAGGTACCATGTTCAAAACCAATAACTTTCTCTTCGGTTCTTGAATTTGAGGAAGGGAAATAATCTAGGATATTGATTGAATATAAACAATTATTAGGATTTTGTGGACTCTGTAATTGGATGATACATGACTCCAATAGTTGGTATAAATCGAAATCAATAAGTGGGGTCAGTAGTCATGTTGATTTGGGTAAGACGATTACGGATCGGAGATCCAAGAGTTCTAAAGGAGCTGCAATGTTGGGACTAACAAAACCAAGTGTGGCATCCTCATATGGATATGTTGACAAAAGGAAGGGGCGGAGTTCACCTTACTTTAGGACCAAGAAAGGTTCAGGTAACTTGGTACGATTACTAACTATTGACATATTGGCCAGATTTATGACTATAAGTGGATTTTTCATTGGTTTCTATACTGCCTGTATGATTCTGGTTTTTGAATGGATATTTGGCAGGTTTGCAGACCCTTATTTCAGGATCCGAACATGACTCTGGTGGCTGTGTTGGAGGCCTCAAGATCAGCGGTTTTACCGACTAGGTCCATGCAGATTGGTGCTGAAGCTGGTGAGGCAGAGTCGACTGTGTCTCGGTCTGATGAACCAATTACTGAGGAACACATGGCTGAGGATTCATAGATGGTTCCAGCTGGTGCAGAAAATGAGTTGGTTGAGGATTTAGAGGCCGAGATTGAGGATTATGAGAAGGAGGATACCCTTCTATATACAGAGGAGGATTTTTTGGTTGATCTTGCATTTCGTGCAGCAGTGGCCGATACACAGAGCCTCACTATCGCGGATAGAGAGAAGTGCCACGGATAGAGAGAAGAATAATGTGGAGTTTGCTAGGAGCATGGAAAAATGTCCCGTGGCTCGGCAAGTGAGACCTCCGATTGGACCAAGTAAGCCGGCATCCGGGAGCAATACGCCTGTTAGAGGTGTTAGTTTCAAGAAGGCTATGGCAATGAAAGGAATGTCTCCTAGGAAAACACCGAAGCGGAAGGTGGTTAAGGAGGGTAAACTTAAAGACAAGGACAAGAGTCCGATGAAATTTTCATTTAATTTTTTATGATTAATGTTTTATGTTGGAATTGTCAAGGAATTGGCAATTTTTTGTTTCTTTCAGAAACTAAGAATAATCATTTACTCATGGAAAAAATACAGTGTCATTTTGGTTATAGTTTATTAACAATAGTTGAACCAATTGGTACAAGTGGCGGTTCAGCTTTGTAATACAATGATTACCCGAATGTTATAATTAATTATAAAGATAAGAATATGATTGACATAACCACATAATTAAAAGGTAAACAATCATTTATCACTTTCATTTACGGAGAATTGATTCAGCATAAAACAGATTATGTGTGAGAACAGTTAACTAGATTGTGTATCATGCAATTAGAGCCCTGGTTATTAACGGGCGATCTTAACAAATTGAGTGGAAATCATGAAATGGGAGGCTCTTCCACACATGCATCACACTTTGTATCATTTAATCAGATGTCGCAGGATTGTGGTCTGATTGAGTTTCCAAAAATCGGTAATTTTTGGTCCTGGCGGGGGGTAAGACAAAATGGAATTGTACGGTGTATTTTAGATAAATCGTATGGGAACGAAGAATAACATGATTTATTTCCTAAATGAGAGGTGGAATATTTAGATATGATTGGATCATATCAGACCGATATTAATTTGTTTATATGAAAGTTCGTTTACGAAGAAACGCCAATTTATATTTGACGAACGATGGGTCGGACAACCTGGTTTCAAAGAGACTATTCACCGTAGTTGGAGTGGTCAACATTATCGGTGAAATCTTACCTTGTCCGATAAACTGAAGTTTTGTCGTCGTGAACTCTCTCATTGGAGGTACACTTATATAGAGCGTGGCAGACATAACATTACACGGTTGAAACATGTCTTAGAATACTTAAAAAGTAGTGGATCTACAGACTCAGATCAACTTTGGCAGGCCACTAAAGACCTTAGAGGTGCCTATGTCGAGGAAGAGATATACTGGAAAAAGAATAGGAGAACTAAGTGGCTGCGGGAAGGAGATGAAAATATCAAAATTTTCCATGCCCAAACAAAGCAGCGACGAGCTCATTGGGCTTTATAATGGGGCCGATATTTGGGTCACAAAGGACGAAGATATAATGCGATAAGCAACGACGTATTTTTCTATGTTGTTTGCCAGTAATGGAGATTCAACGATTGTTCTGAATGAGTTAGAGGCCAACATAACTGAGTGAGATAATCAGATGTTGATGAGGCGAGCCACTCATGAGGAGATCCGTCTCGCTTTGTTCTCAATGAGTCCTAGTAAAGCTTTCGGGCCTAACGGAATGACAACATTCTTTTTCCAAGAGGCGTGGGAGACTGTAAAGGATGATTGGATAATGTTGGTTAATAACTTTTTATCTAATGGTTCTTTTGAGCGGAGTTTGAATAAGACAAATATTTGCCTGATTCCAAAAGTTTCTCGACCAACAAGGATGATGGAATTCCGTCCAATTAGTTTATGTAACGTGGTATATAAGATTATTTCCAAGGTTCTATGTTTACGGCTAAGACGGGTCCTACCCAAGTTAGTATCGGAAACGCAATCAACTTTTGTACCTAGGCGGAATATTTCAGATAATATTTTAATCGCCAAGAGATGTTTCTTGCTCTGCGGACAAATGCGTCGGTCAGAAGCAATATATGGCCATTAAGACATATATGAGTAAAGCATATGATAGAGTCGAATGAAATTTTGTTAGAATCCTGTTGCAGAAGTTATGATTTTGTGATAAATTGATACGTTGTATTATGTTTTGCATTACCAGTGTGGAGTATTCTATACTAATTAATGGTGTCCCTGGTGGATGTTTTCAACCTCGGCGTGGTCTAAGGCTAGGTGATCCATTCTTGCCTTACATCTTTATTCTGTGTACGGAAGTTTTGATATCCAAATTAAGAACGGCCGAACAACGGGGATTGTTTACGGGTATTTCCATCGCACGGACTAGTCCAGCGATGACACATCTATTATTTGCCAATGATAGTCTTTTCTTTTGCAAAAATTCAAGGGACAAGACACAACAAATCTTGCAGATACTTAGAGAGTATAAGCGGGTTTCAAGATAGCATATAAACTTTATGAAGTCTTCGATTCAGTTTGGCCAAGGGTTATCTGTCGATGTTAGGATGGAATTACACTAGGAACTTGGGATTCATAATGAGGGAGGAGCATGCTCATATCTAGGACTCCCTGAGAATATTGGAGGGGCAAAAACTAAGGATTTTGCTTTTGTTAGGGAGAGACTTCGGGAGAGGATTAATAGTTGGTCCTCCAAATTTCTATCGAGAACATGAAAGGTCGTTCTGTTAAAATCAGTCCTGACAGCGTTGTCTACTTATGTAATGTCTTGCTATAGACTTTTGAAGAGTGTGGTTCATCATCTTAATTCTGCCATAGCGGATTTTTGGTGGTCTAATTCAATCACGTCAAGAGGAATTCATTGGCAGAAATGGAAACGGGTATGTAAACCGAAGTCCGAAGGTGGCTTAGGCTTCCGGGTTCTAGAGGATTTTAATTCTACTTTATTAGCAAAACAGTTTTGGCGACTCTTGGATTTTCCGGAGTCAATGTTGACACGAGTTCTGAAAGGATGTTATTTTCAGGATACGTCTCCCATGCTGGCAACATCGAGAGCTAACTCGTCTTATGGTTGGCGAAATATTTTGTCCGCACGACCTTTGGTTCCCAAAGGTGCTATTAGGAAGATTGGGGATGGGAAATCGATCAGATTGTGGGAAGATCCATGGATCCCAGACACAATACCCCGTCCGGCGCTCCATTTACCTTTCTCCTTATTTCCCAACCTCACTGTAGATCAATTCATTGACGCTCAGTCGGGTTCTTGGAAGGAGATTTTGGTGCGCCAATATTTCTTATGGCAAATTCTCTCGGGCAATGTGGCTATAAATAAGAATCTTTTGAACCGGGGAATTAATTGTACTCTAGATTGTTCACAGTGCGGAGTAGAGGCGAAGACTATAAACCATGTCCTCTTTCAATGTCCTATGGCGCTTCAAACGTGGGCCTTATCAAATATCCCATCTGGGATACACATATTCCCGGAGGAGTCGATTGGTATAATTTGGACTATTTATTTTGGATACTACATGGAAGTGGCGATTACCAATACTTTCCGTGGTTGATTTGGAATATATGGAAAGCTAGGAACGACTTTTGTTTCTCGAATGCAGTAGTTGACCCTCGTAATATAATATTGAGGTCGTTGGCGGAATATGGTGAGTGGTCAGTGGTTCGACTACAATCATCGGTTCCTCGGTCCAACTATTTGGGCTACTCCGTGACACGGAAATCCTCTTGGATTTTCCCTTCTACAACCAATTCAGGCTTCACGGGTTTCAGATGCTTCATGGATGCCTCCTGGAAGATACCGGCCCAGAAAACGGGATTAGGCTGGTTCAGCTTTCCAGACTCGGTAGAGGGTAATTGCTCGGGTGCTCGAGACGTCAATCAGAGCTTATCTGTGCTACACGCAGAGGTTGAAGCTGTTATCTAGGCCATGAAATCGTTGATCATCATCCAAGCATTGGAGGTCGAGATGTCTACGGATTGCGAGACGGTGCTGGAAGTGCTCTATAAGCCGGAAGATTGGACTGCTTTTCTATCGTACCAGGAGGAATTCGCACAGCTACGTGTGCTGTTCATGACCTTTCTGCATATGGTAATTCCACGCCGCCTCAATTATAAAACTGATTCTCTTGGTAGGTTTATTCGAAAGACAGGTTATATTTGAATGTAATGGAACTATGTTTTTGGTCTTTAGTGCTTTTTATAAGATTGCAGTTGACAAAAAAAAAAAAGTTATTTTCCATTTAGTAGAATTTAAAAAATAGTTTGTGAAGGAAATCCAACTTCCCAAACTAAGCCATTTCGGACGTGATTTTCCGTCTTAGCTAATGTCTCTCAGGTTTTGGCATTTGCGTAGGGTTTAACCTCTTTAACCAAAAACCTCTCCATTTCTGCTTCGAATCCACAGAGTCATGCGAAGATACAACTGGGTTTACTTCTTCTTCCTTCTCTATATCCCAACCTCCTTCGGGAGTTTTTCGATATTGAATCGATTCTCTGAGAGACCTAAATCGTTTTTCATATTTGTGTTCTTTATAGGTTCTGCGGAATTTACTGGCACCAAGAACATTTGATACCTCGTCTGGATTGCGATTAGGTAATGAATTAAACACTGGGTTTATTGTTTCGTCGGATATCATGATTCGTTTGCTGTTTCAAGAGAATAAAAAACTGGCATAAATATGCTGTCATGGCCTTATCTGAGCTGATTTAGGTGTATATGCATCACAGCGACGAAAATGTCAGTGTCGTGGTGAATTAGATTTCCAATGTAATGATAATGCTCAAATGGGGTTTAAGGATTTATCAGGAAAGGGGATCAAAGTATTGGGCACCATTAAACGTAACTTAAGAGTCGATGTAAGAGAATTTTCCGGAGCTTTCAGGGATAGTAACGTCTTGCTGATAGGCTGAGCAATAGTGGCAAGCTAACATTAGGGAATTTTTCAATTTATGTATGTGTTTATCTATAGGAAATACGCATACATTACTTGGAAATCTTGATACTTTGCAGGGTCTCAGATGCCGTTGTTTGAGCGCTACATTCACGCTACAGGTCTTGTTTTCTGCCTTCACTTTATCTTGATGGAGACAGTGTGTTTCTTTCTCATTTTATTCAAATTGATGCTTTTGGTTTCGCATAATGGTCTTTAGCAACATCTTGCTCTAGTGCTCGTAATTACTATGATGTTCTCGGTGTTTCTCCTAAAGCTACGCGGGAGGAGATTAAAATGTCCTTCCACGAGGTGAGCCTTTTGGCCCATTCGAATGAACTGTTCTGCTTTTCACACTTTTTATACACTCGGCAAAAAGAAATTTTCCACTCAACTTTATGATTGATCTTACATCTGTGCAGCTTGCCAAGAAATTCCACCCTGATACAAATAGAAACAATCCTTTAGCAAAAAGAAAATTTCAGGAAATAAGAGAGGCATATGAGGTACTCTTTTCCTCCAACTAAATTTCTCCCATCTGCAACCATCTGTTTATTTTCAATGCATCTTTAGATATACCTTCCTGTTGGATTGAAAAACTGCAGACCCTGGGAAATACAGAAAGAAGAGAAGAATATGATAAGGTACGCTTATGTTTTTTTATTGTTGTTTATCTGGTGACAAGATCACTAAATAGATATCACTGTTATCACACAACACAGCTACGCAATCGAAAATCAGACTATGTAAATAATGACGACGATGCAGAGAGGTTCAGACGTGCCTACCAGTCCAATTTTTCTGATTCTTTCCACAAGATTTTTTCTGAGGTACACTATATTATTTACCCATTGGTTTCATTCGCTTACGTGTCTAGTCCAGTTTGTAACATTTAGTTCACTTGTTTTAGATATTTGAGGACGATCAGTTTTCATCTGATATTCAGGTCAGTTTTTCTGTTTTTATACAATTGGAAGTTGGTTGGTTGGCATATCAAAATCTTGTTGTATAGTGCTCTTCAGTAATACATACGTATATTTGTTTAAAACTGAATAGGTGGAACTGTTGCTTTCTTTTGCCGAAGCTGCAAATGGTTGTACAAAGCGTTTGTCTTTTGATGCTTTTGTCTTTTGTGATTCATGTGGTGAGTGGCCCTAAAGTTTTTAGATACATTACCTTTTGCGTATTCTAATATTAAAAAGCCAGTCACGGTAATGGTTCATTACAATTATCCTGTTGCTCAAAGTGGTAAAAAAAGAAAGAAAAATAGTCAAGGAGAACAGTATTCTGGAAATGGCTGTGTGATCAATTGATGTTAATGTAAATGTAATGTACAGCTTTTTTGCCTCTCTTGTTTTCAGGTTCATTGTAACATTCACAAATTTTTATCTTTGAAAATTTGCTGATTCAGCTAACTTAGAGAGGGCAAATCACCTCACTTGGGTGACAGTAATATTGTTGCAAGTTCATTACTCCCAATCTCTTATCGTTTATCATTTTACAGATGGGCTTGGCCACCCCCGTGATGCTTCCATGAGAGTTTGTCCAACATGTAGGGGGATTGGACGAGTAAGTGCCAACTAGAAGATATAATATGTTTCTTTGGAAGTGTAATATATACTACAATTTCTATTTACGCTATTTGTCTCTTTAACAGGTAACTGTTCCTCCTTTTACAGCAGCATGCCAGACGTGCAAGGGATTGGGACACATTGTTAAGGTCTGAGAAAAAGAGCTCTCTTAGTGATGCTTCAGTGGTTCTCTCACCGTCACTGGTTATGAGTATATATATTGTCTTCTGTAGGAGTACTGCATGTCTTGTAGAGGATCTGGTGTTGTGGAAGCCACAAAAACAGTTGAACTTGTGATCCCTGCGGGTTGGTCTGAAATCTTCATGCTTTTGTTTATCTTCAACTTGGTTTATTAATTAGTTCTGCTATGAAATGAGTGGCAAGATTCCATTCAAACTGTTACGTTCCTTTCTCTGACAAATTGTGTGATTTAGATTTAGATGTTGTTCCAGGTTAGATATCGGCCATACTTTTTGTATGACTGGATTTTTTTTCAGAAGATTATGCTTGGCAATGTGCATTTCCTAGTTAATTATCTTTTTTCTTCACTTGATATTTGGGGTAAAGGCGAAACAAAGAATTCGGAGTATCATCTTACATGAAATTGCAGGACCTGAGAATGGATTTGGTTTGTAATGACATGATTCTGTCAAACTTTAATTTGCTTTCTTCTCTCTGTACTTGATCACAGGGGTGGAATCGGAAGCTACGATCCCAATCACAGGTGCTGGTAATGTAAGATCAAGAACGAGTCAACCTGGGAACTTGTATATCAAACTAAAGGTTTGTAAGCATCTGTATTTTCTTCCTGTTTGTACCTTTATATTTTTCCTGAGACGTGCCTAGAAAAGTTTGAATTGGACCCACCCTTGATGTTGATCTACCGTACAAGTCTCACTGATTAATTTAGCCTAAGAAATAAGACAATTTATACAAGTGTCTACAACATCGTTTACAAATTTATATGTGATATCTACTCTATCGTGTTTGTTGTCTCCAGTTTTTCCTAATAATCAGGACTTATTACGTCCACTGAATATATTATCTATGCTTTCTTGTAAGATTATCGAGTAGCTTACATCCTATCATCATTGTTTCTTTATTTAGGGTCTTACAGTTGCATTTCTCATTGATGACAAGTATTTAATTTTCTTCTGCTCACAGGTTGCTAATGATTCAATTTTCACTAGGGATGGCTCAGATATTTATGCGGATGTTAATATAAGCTTTACAGAAGTAAGCACGCTCTTAATTTCTGAATTTTGGGTTATACAGGGTAGTACCTTTTGAACTTTGTTTTTTTCCTGCATTGTCACATTTATTAGTCCAAAGCCTCAACTGCTAGCTGAGAGAGCTCTGCAGCAGCAAAGTGTAGGCATGTCCTATGATCAAAACCTCTAGAGAACATCTACTCGATAGTAGTTCTCAGCAGTCTAGCTGGAAATTAATGAGTTTTGTTCCATTCAACTGGTTTATGCGCCAAAAAATTGCTTACTAAATATAAAAATATTACCTAGTATTCATCATGTATATGACGCACATGTCATCTAACTAGATAATATGGCATATCGATTCCCTCCCAATTTGAGTGGATACCCGTCATAAGACTCAAGTACATGCTGCTGCAGTTTTGTCATTTCTTTTCTTATGGTTCACGTTGTCTCTACTACTTCTCCCTTAGCCATACTGGAAATGTCTTAGAAAACCTATTTGACAGGCCATTTTGGGAGGCAAAGTTGTGGTGCCAACACTATCTGGCATGACACAGCTAAATGTAAGATTTTTCTCTCTGTGAGCATCCATATTATTATTTTTTTCGTCTTTGCCATTTGTAACTGAGTACCTATTCGTTTTCATCTTCTCACCAAGAGGAAGGTCTTAACTTCCAAGCCTTTGGAGATAATAGAGGTGCCTTATTGTAATTGCTGCAGATACCAAAGGGGGCTCAGCCTGGTCAACTCCTTGTTTTAAGAGGCAAAGGTACATATAATTATAAGCCTATATTGGTCAATTTTATTAATTTATTTGCTGGTACACTTTAACAGGTTAGTTCCTGCAGGACTACCGAAGAGAGGCTTTTTTCAAGATCACGGAGATCAGTATGTTCGCATCCGCGTTAACTTTCCTATGTAAGATTTCTTGTACTTGGAGTTCAATTATTTGTTGGAGACAACCATATTATGTATGGTATGCTGCTTGGAATGGACAAGAAACTTTGTTGCTCTGAAAGTGGATTTTTTAAATTCATTTCCGCGGTAGTTTGTTTTGCTTACTCTGTCGTCTGTTACTTTGCATCTGAGTGAGTATATATGTGTTGGGTTCTCTTATTGTCATTTCCGTCAATTCCTACCAGAGAAAAAGGGACCGATAAGACGTGCTTGATTTATGGAATTATCATATAACAGATTAGTTGAGCTAATGCTTGACAGAATTCGGATATGCTTATGCCGTGTATTTTTTTTTCCATGTATTCTCTAGTGAAGTGAATGAACATCAGCGTGCTATACTGGAAGAGTTTGCTAAGGAAGAAATCAACAATGAAGTGAGCGGTTCTGCTGACGGAAGTTGGTTAGTAAATTTTATTTTTACTGTTGTGTTTAAAACAGCAGAATGTGGGTAATATCTGATGGTTAGACTTTAGATAGATATCTGGTATAGTTTACAATAGAAGAATTAGTAATGCTTGCTCATACGTTACTGGTGGATATTCTAGGCCTGCAAGAAGTAGGATTTAGAAAAAGCGGCTGTGTATAACAATACTGCTGACTAAAAGTTGTTGGGGAAATAGTCAAGTGTAAAGAAATTCCGTTCAAAAAGCTAAATAGATCTGTGGTGGTATTTTCTGTACATTTTAATTAAACAAAATGTTATTTCCACTCACCACTGATTGTTTCTTATAGTAATGAAGAGCATCATGAAATTGAACCAAACAGGCTTTACCAGAAGCTCTCTACTGGTTGAACTTACAGGTGGAATCGAACGGGTCCTCAGATCATACGCGATTTCTCGTTACTGGTGCTGCTGGTGCTCTTATTGAACAAGTTAACGGGATAAAGCGCCACCACGAGAGATGAAAGATTGAAGCTTGTAGCAGATGACAGCACAAAGACTAATTTCATCTATTGCCTGTAGAACAATCTGTTCAACAGCATCACAGAAGGGTCATGATTTGACCTCGTATTCTATCAAAAACTCATTTTATGTGAGTAAAAGAATAATACAAAGAGATGTCAACAAGTTTAACTGAAGAAGAAAACGAAAAATATTCTTAAGGGTCGTGTGTTTTGGCATAGTTCCACAAGTTGTAAACATTCTCTTATCTAACTACAGGGCTGAAATGACTACTTTTGAATGTCTATCCAGAAACTACTTTATGATATCTCACGGAACCAATTTGATAGAAACTTAGAACTTTTATTCAATGAAAACTCTCGATCCCCTCTAACAATGGCTCAACTAGCTAATTGTTACTTTCACTCACTTCCTAACTGACTAACAATCAAATATCTAAAAGACTCTAGAACGCGAAATCATCAATCTTTTAATCCTCCTTGACACTTTGCTCTTCACTTCTGCAATGATTCTTCCTCCCATAACCTTAAGAGGCATATCACTTTGTTTCGTTTTAACACTCGCTTGAAGCGTTTGACAAAGAAGGTAGTTCTTGCTGCTGCTGATTTCTCTTTTTATCCTTAGCAGACTTTATCTCACCATAAAAGTAAGAGACAAAACCCCAAAGGGAAAGAGCCAGAGAAAGTCCCTTCTCTGCTTGAAACTTTTCCTGGTAGAAGATTACAGCTAAAACCTCTGTGATGGGCAAAAGCAGTGATATCATTATACCTGAGACCAGAGAAGATGCGCAGAAGATTAATCCAATAGCTCCCAAGAAGAAGCCTTGCCATATTATTGCTGAAAACACAACCATCACATAGAACATTGCCTCTCCAAGCTTGAAATCTATT
>JAKUCM010001607.1:0-49557 GCA_023374145.1 Lepidium sativum
ACAACTTTTTCATCAATTCAAAAAGATCCGTTCCCATTATATCCCATAATTGTTGGTAGAATTTTGCATAAAATCCATCTGTTCTTGGGCATTTGTCACCGTTAGTTACGAATACAACACATTTAACTTCCTCAATGGTAACCATCTCAACAACCCTCTCGTTCACGTGGATTAAAGCCATCTATCAATTGGGCAATGTTTTGCGGATTAGAGCTTTGGAAAAACTCATAAAAATATTATGCATTTATCTCTCCCTTGGTACCCTCTGCATATTGTTCCCCAGACCTGTGAATCCAACAACATATTGATTATATTTCGAACCTTTTTGCTATTTTACACAATTGTGAAAAACTTTGTTTTTTTATCACCCTCCTTAAACCATGATTATCTGCTTGTTGACACCAAAATCATTCCTCTTCTATGTTGGCGCCTCGCTTAAATCCCCTCTTCAACCGGAAGAGATATTCACGATCTGGATTCATCTTATAAATTTCAAGCTCAGTTTCATGCTTTAAATGCTGCAAATTTGTTGAAGATCGTTTTTTCCAATCGCCAAAACTTGCATGCATCTGTTTATTCTATCAGAAATTTGTTCTTGGTCAAATGATCATCAGCACCCCCAACCTTTTAGAATCACTTTGTCATATTGAAAATGACGTTTATTCTCATGAAGTTTAGTGTCCAACATCAAGACTAACAATAGTCTATGATTTGATGCCCACATTTCCAAGAATCTCCCTCTAGATTGTGGAAACAGAGTGAACCAACTATCGTTGCCAAAAAAAATTTCTAAGCGACACTGAATCCATAATTTGTCTCTCTAACCAACCCATTAGAAAGGATTACCCAGATAATGAAGCTCTCTGATTCGACAATTAGAGATCTCTGAATATTTTAGAAATGTAGACTCACTTTGTATTGGTGCTATAATATTTTTATGTGTTATTAACGAGTTTATTGAAATCACCAACTAGTATTCATGGCTCATTTCTGTTTAAAACTAAATGCGAGATAGATGATCCCAAACATGGTTACGTTGAAATTGTATTGGGGTCTCCATATATGCACGAGACATAAAAGTAGAGACATTTTTTCCAGAAAACTACTATACCTCCACTTACAACCAACTAGATCTAGTGCAAACATTTTATTATAACCCAACGACTCTTGAAGACCTTTTAACATACTCTCTCTCTCTGCTATTTAGTTTCCATGAGAAACATGATATCCGAGAAATATTTTATGTGTATCTCGCGAATATGATGATGTGTTTTGGTGTTCCCTACTTATCCAGAGGCTTTAAACGTAAAGCCACCCGCTTGAGTTGTTGTTGAAACATTCTTTATTTCATGGTATGTTTCTGTGTCTTCAAGTGGTGTGTTTGCTATTCTTCCCATATGTCTCGTCCGCCAAATTAAGAACTACGTCAACACTCTTCCGTTTATTGCTTTCACTAATATGAGAGACTTGGGGTTAGAGGAACTGTAGCAGGTTGTGGTCCATCATTCAAGCGAGTCTTCCTTACCCAGCTTCATGGTCGCTTACATGACAGTTTGCCTAATTTTCCAGCTTTGAAATGCTCCGTATTCACAATACCCAAAACAAAAAATTTGCATCATAATTTGGTGCAATTTTTCCTTTAGACTTAGTATCAACCACTGGGACTTCAACAAGGTTTGTAATATCTACACTTCACAGGCGGTGATTGTAGAGGGTGCATCACTATGTTAATTCACTTTATTTCTATCAGCCTCTAGGTCACTCTATAACACAAAATTCTCCATGTTATCATTTTTGGGCTGAAATCAGGTGATGTGGTACTACCTCCTCATCATTGAAATCCTCCACATATTGTTGGATTCTTGTGATACAAACTAGCTTCTCTCTTGGATCAGGGTGTGGGATATATTTCATTCCCACCTAACATTCTTCCTTAGAGAATTTATCCCAGATTAAGAAAACTTGGAGGAGCTTTATGTTAAGATGAGTTGGAGTTGCTTTAGTGTTAGTCACACGTTGAGACTTAGCTCTCTTCTTTGCTTTAGCTTCTTTTTCCTACTATTTCTTTTTCCACAGGGAAGAGATAATCTCGTGTGACAGACGCTGGCAGTGGAAGCATCTCTTCCTAAATTTCTCATACTAGTAAAAAGTCGCGACACATTTTCCAGTAGGTAGATTAAGGATCTTGGTCATGAGCTGAGTCCATGATTTTAAAGACAATCTTCACACACATAAAATCAGTTTTTGTGATTCTTTCAGATCATATTTGATCTCCCCCACTTGCCATGTTGCAGAAGCTAGTCAATGAATTGTCTCCACTGTGTAGTAATTAACGAGAATGTTTTGTATTATAATCCAGACCATCATCATCGACAGGAAATCATCAAATGGCGAAGGACACCAGCGTTCCATTACCATCATCCAATTGTCGTAGGACCAAAGCCTATATGTCGAGACCATCAAAATCTTCCTCTCTTTGGAAGATAAACTGAAATTTTTCCTAGGATTAGAGCTATTCCTTGAACTTTATCCTTCATTTGCCACATCCTGGGCATTGATTCAATCATTTTTTCAATGATTTGGTAGTCGGGGTTTGAGTAGTTTCCCTAAGATACGTAATGAATTCTCGTCAAATACTTGGTATCATGGGGAAATGCAAGAAAAGGTAATAAACTAGAGAGGAGAAGATTTTGTGGGAAAGATGGAATCAATTTAGAGACTGAAAAAGAGGAAATTATCGTTGTCATAGATACACTATAAGAAAAAATTGTATTAATATGTAATATTTTGTCAGAATAATACATATTTCGTCACAATATAAAGTTGTGACGATTTGTAAATGGTTACAATAAAAGTATCACAAATGCATATTGCTAAAAAAAACGTCATAATATACTTGTGACGAATAAATATAGTAACAATTTTGTCACAAATTATTATGGAATAGAGTCACAATAATTCGTAACAAATCAATTTTGTAACAAAATTGTATATAAAACGTCTGAATTATTACTAATATTCATAGTCGCAATACATTTGTCACAATAGCTCAAATTTTTTATAGTGATATTAGACTGGTGATAATATCTTCGACAAAGGCGAGTAAGGGTTTTTATAAAGGAAAGGTCAAACTCTCTACTTGGATTATGTTCTAAAATCATATGTTATGTATCAACATCATATTAAAAATATATTCTATATATACTTTAGAAAGTTATTTCTTATGAAATTTGGTTAGTTTTAGAAGAACTCCAACCCACATTACATATTTCACACTAAAATGTTTTTGGTGTTTTGTGCATAGTATTGCACTATATTTGGTGCATGCTATTCACAAACACCAAAAAATATTATTATTTCATTAATTACTTTATATAATAAAATAATAAAATAACTTTTTGTTAATATTAGATATAAACGCAAGCAGTACTTAATCTAGTGACAGGTGGTAAGTCCACAAGAGCCATGCACACTTGCATATCCAAGGATCGGGTCCTACCGCCTACATTATGTAGAAAGTTGGCTAATGGACTAGTCAGTTGTGATAAATTATCAAAATTTAGAATGCATTAGTTGAACAATTGTAGTTCCAATATATTTATAAATTTAGTCAATCATAAGAATAATTAGTTTAAAATTATTGATCTAAACTATTAAGAAATAAAAATAATGTTACATTTAATACAATAATAACAAAGTAATTTAGTGATATAATAATAAATATTATTTAATAACGATAATAAAAATAGTATTTTTAGTGTAAAATTTGATATTGTGATTGGAGATAAAAAAAAAAAAAAGTAGAACAGTAATACACCAAATTTGGTATGTGGGTTGGAGATGGCCTTATTGAGGTTCACATAATTTGTGATCAGTTTGATTCAAGATTGGTTGATTTGATATTAAAAAATTGCTATCATTTCAAATTATTTTATATTTCCGTTCGAATTCGATTTTGAGAATATATTCGGTTTTGCTAATTTGTTGCCATGGCCACCTTCAAATTTTGGAGGGATATTAGGAACATAATTTCCCATAGAAGTGCCTCTACTTCTTCATCAAAAGAGGAAATAATCTCCCGAAAAAGATTATATTATAGAAGCTTCCTTTATTTTGTTTAAAATAAATTTAGATTTAGGTAATGATTTTGGCTAGGTTCGATCTTTCCCTACTATATAGTAAATTCTAAAAAATCCTAAAATCTTGTTTCATCTATGGATAGTATTTTATCGATTTTGAAAAAAATAAAAAAAGTAAGAAGTAAATAAATATAATAATATACGTATTAGAGCATCTCCATTAGTTGGAAAATAGAGTTTCTTAACATTAAAAAATGAAAAAATAGAAAAGTAAGAGAGAGGGTGATGGGGTTCTCAAAGAAGAAACTGAGATTCTTAAAGAATAAACTGTTTCTACACGTATTCTTCTATGATTGAACAAAATCTTTTTTATAATAAAATATCAAATAACAACTAAATTTTTATAAAAATAATAATAATTTATTAATTTAAAACCTCAAATAAGATCTTTTTGCAATGGGAGTCTCTAAAAAAAATGATAAATTATAATTTTTTATTAGGAGAGTCTCTCAATAAAAAAAAATGAGTCTCTCATTTGAAAAATTATAGATGGGAGTTCCTATAATTTTGAGATTCTTTGATTAAAAAAAAAATTATATATTAGTTTATTATTTAACTTTTGTAGGAGAGATATGCTCTAAGGATTTCATTAATGAATGTGCTCTTACAAACCTAATTAGAAGATTAGGAACTGTAAAACCCTATAAAAGGATTCTTAGGGTACTCTTTTGTTTCTTACTCACAAACACAATCATCAACACCAACTCTCTCTCACATTCATCGAGTTCAAGCCATTCGACTGATGATGTCGACAACAACGAAGGTCTTTAGTTTTATGCTCTTTATTTTGGTTCTCTTGGGTTCTTCCTCGGCGAAGGAGTTCCACTTGGGAGATTCTCTCTTCTTTGATGGTCGAAACTTTGACAACATCATTCAAGTCTCCAGTCTTATGGAATATGAGTTATGTGACTCTTCTTCTCCTAAAGCAGTCTATAACCCCAAAAATGATCTCGTATTCTTCACGAAACTAGGGTTACATTATTTCATCAGCTCAAATTATAGCCAATGTATAAAAGGACGGAAGCTCGAAGTTCGTGTTGTCCATGATCCGTCACGTCCTATTCGTCCAGCAACACCGGTCAATATCTACAAAATCGTCGGTAACTCCAATGGATGGAGTGTTTCCGAAGCATACGACTACTGTTTTGGTGACAAGAAACCATTTAATGTAAGATACGATCAGGTCAGAAAACCAGAATTCCAATATCGCAGATGTCCAGGGACTGATCTACCTGTCCTTAAGATTCGAGATGAGTTCGGATCATTACAGTATATTCTGATGGTACTTCGAAACCGTATGTGGTCTCGGCCCTTTCGGTATCCGACCAGATCTCATAACCATTCTCTTCTTTAATTGTTGCGTTTAGAATTTATCATTCTGTAGTTCTTAGTTGCCACTGATATTCAAATTCTGATTCTAAACTTTTCTTCAATGTTTGTTATTTGCTTTGGTTCTTATAATTGAATGCCCTAATATATCGTACTGATGCGTGAAAGAGAAGAAGCTGCAGTTTTGTCATGTAAATTGTCACTAAAAACCCATTGAAGAAAAACAGTGATGTTAAATCCATATGAACTAAACCGCAATGGCAGTTGTAGATATGGATGCACATAGTGATTGTTAAACATTCATAACTTGCTACAGAAAATCTGAATGAGAAATCATTTCATTAGATGAAATGAAGTTAAGAACCCAAACTTTAAACCTTCCTTGTAAAGTAACTTGTGTTGGCTTTCTGTTTTGATGGACAGGTCTACGCAGTCTCCATCACAATCCACATTGTTGTATTTCTCGATTCAGATTTTTTATATTTTGTATCTCGCACTCATAACAAGAATCATTTTTTCCATCGTTGATAGAGAGAAAGAGCAAGCTAATCTTAGTTTGTTCATGAAGGTTTCTCTAGTTAAAACATTCATATTCCACATAAATATTTAATTCATGTAGTCTTCTTAGACCTTCTCCAATAGGGGTATTAAAAGGATTCTTAAAGGAGCTCTTACCATTAAATAACATTGAATTAAATGTAAAATGGGTTGGTGAGTGAAGAAACGTTTCTTAAATTAGAGATTTAAGAAACTCTAAGAACCTCTTACATGTCAAATCACTGATTGGCCGAAGGTGTGTTTAGAAAAAAAATTGGAAGAGAAGGAGTCTGAGAAAACGAAGTGAAGGGTCTGAGAAATTGGAAAAATAATTGGAAGCATCATCAGCGATCTGTGATGAACGCTTCATCTTCTCCTCTTCTCGTTTCGTGCAAGTTGGGCCGGTCCTGATGGGCTTTCACAAGCTTTGGCCCTTCAAGATGTTGCAAGGCCTGATCCATGAGTCTTATGGATCTGTTTCTCCTCTAGTTGGGCTTCTTCTTAATTCTCAAGCCCTTGACGTTTTTGGTGAGTCCAATGCTTCTTTGTTCACCTCATCACAAAGGAAAAAGTAGTCAAAGTGTGATGTAATACAATAGAGGCATAAATAGATACTGAGACTATATAGCTTTAATGTTGTAAGAGTATCACATTTGTAGTAACAAGAAAAGAGACTAGAGAGAAGTGATTTGAGAGCTTACAAGGGTGTTCTTGAGTTCTTGGGGGTTCTTTCTCTTGGTGAGATCTCTTGGGGGTTACTAGAGTGTGTAAAGGAAACATTTTCAAGCTATAAGCCACCAAGGATTGGTTATTAATCCTTCGAGATGTACCAAGTCTGGTTTTAGGACTTGGGAACTCGTAAATCGGTGTGTCTCTATTGTTGTTCTTTCTTCTAATCAACAAGAAACAAGTCACTAAGGGAAGATAAAGCACAACAATTGGTATCAGAGCTCAAGAGGTAAACAAAGTTGCAATCTTTTGAAGTAAAAGGTACTAACTTTCTGTATAAAAGCCGAGAACTTTCATAAGAAAGTGATCTGCTTTAACAGAAATTAAGTAAAGGATACTATAAAAGGAATTGTAGCGGGTTTATCTGCAAGCAAGAAGAGTTATCTTTGTGGTCTTGTTAATTATGCTGGTAGTATATCGTGGAAGATATCATGGAACCAACACAAGGCAGATTTGAAGTGGAAAAGTTTGATGGAGAGGGAGATTTTATGATCTGGAAGTATAGAATCAGAGCTACTTTAGAGATTCTTGGCTTGGACTCAGTATTGAGTGAAAGAAAGAAAGACCAGACTCTGTTAACTATAGAATCTGAGAAGAAGAAAGGTCTGATATCTTCAACCTCAGAAGCAGATAAGAAAAAGGAAGAAGACAAGAGTGGTTTAGATCCTAAATGGCTGGAAAAGGACAGAAGAGTTAAAAATCTCATAGGAATGAGTCTCACAGACATGGTTTTAAGAAATGTTATCCACGAACCTACAACTTTTGATATGTGGAATGCTCTTGAAGATGAATATCAAGTCAAGACCCTGCCACATAGGTTTCATTTGAAATAAACCTCTATAGTTTCAAAATGGAGGAGGATAAGACTCTAGACAAAAATCTAGATACGTTTAACAAGCTACTCTCAGATTTGTCAAGTCTGCAAGTTGTTATGAGCGATGAAGATCATGCGACTATCCTAATGAACAGTCTTCCCAGTCAATATGAAATTCTAGTTCATACTCTGAAGTATAGCAGTGGAAGAACAACTATAACAGTTAAAGAAATTATAAGTTATGCTTACTCTATAGAGATGGAACATTTTAAAGCTAATTGTCCAAAGAGGGGACACTCCACATCTGGTCAGTCTAATCACACTAAGGCAGAAGCTGCAGTTGCTACATCAATTCGGACAGAACCAGAAATGCTTGCAACAATGGATGAGAAGTTAGGAAATGGTTGGATACTTGACTCTGGATGTTCATATCATGTCACTTACAGAAAGGATTTAATGTTTGACATTGAGGAAGTCAATGGTGGAAAAATATATATGGGAAATGACACTTTCTATGAGATAACAGCCATAGGAAAGATCAAGATACGAAACTCTGATGGAAGTGAAGTGGTTTTGACAAATGTCAGATACTCACCTTCGACAAAAAGAAATATGATCTCTCTAGGTCAACTAGAATCGTTGGGGTGTTGGTTAATGTCAAAAGATTTCAGAATGAAAGTCTTTAAAGGAGAAAAGCAAGTGTTAGCTGGAGATTACAGAGAAACTGTCTATTATTTAGATGGAGAGTCGGTATTTGATCAGGCAAATCCAGCAGTTGAAGTGCCAAACAAAGCAAATCTTTGGCATAGCAGACTAGGACATCTCAGTGAAAAGAATCTGAAGATACTGATGAAGAAAGAACTGTTGAAGGGTTTTGATGTCAAAGACTTGGATAACTGCGAACCTTGTATTCTGGGAAAAGCTCATAGATTGTCCTTCAGAACAGGAAAACATACCTCAAGTGAGAGAATTGAATATGTTCACTCGGATCTCTGGGGTTCACCTAATGTAACCCCCAGTTTATCCAAATGCCAGTACTATATATCTTTTGTGGATGACTACACAAGGAAGGTGTGGATCTATTTCCTAAAGACAAAAGATGAGGCATTTACAAAATTCGTAGAATGGAAGGTCTTAGTTGAAAATCAAAGCAAACAGAAGGTAAAAGCTCTAAGAACTGACAACGGCCTAGAATATTGCAACAAATCTTTCGAAGATTACTGCAAAGAACATGGAATCCTAAGACACAAGACGTGTCCTTATACTCCTCAGCAGAATGGAGTAGATGAAAGGCTTAACATAACAGTTTTAGAAAAGGTAAGAAGCTTGTTGTGTGAAACTGGGTTGGGAGAATCATTCTGGGCAGAGACATCATCTACTGTGGTTTACATGTTAAATAGATCACCTTCAAAACCTCTAAATTATGATGTTCCTAAGGAATTATGGACAGGAAGGAAACCGGAGTATGATCACATGAGAAGGTTTGGATGTGTGATATACGACTATGTTAATCAAGGAAAGCTTAAACCTAGAGCAAAGAAGGGAATCTTTCTGGGTTATCCTCAAGGGTGAAAGGGTACAGAATTTGGAGTGGTGAAGAAAAGAAATGCATTATAAGCAGAGATGTTATCTTTGCAGAAAACATAATGTATAAGGACTCTGATCGGGCTCAGCTTAAAGACATTGAATTTAATGATTCAAGAAAGAGAGTTAAGCATGTGTCTTTTCTGTTACCTGATTCAAAAGATTCTACTGAAGAAAAAGAGCATGTAGAAATTAATGATGAAGGTGGAGTTAATGAGGAAGAAGAAACTGTGAATGTTGAAAAAGAGATCGAAACAGATAAGTTGCAACACTATCAGTTGGCATGTGACAGAGAAAGAAGAACTCGGATCAAAGCTCCTAGCAGGTATGATGATTCAAGTATTTCAGCTTTTGCATTGAACATGGCTCAGTTGATAAATTCTGAGGAACCTAGAACCTATCAAGAAGCTATTAGCAGTTCAAAAAGAGAAAAATGGTCTGAAGCTGCAGTTGAGGAAATGGTTTCTTTGAAGAAAAACACAACATGGGTTCTAATTGACAGACCTAAAACAGAAAGGATTATAGGCTGTAAATGGGTGTTTAAGCTAAAGCCAGGAATTCCAGGAGTTGAAGAACCTAGGTATAAAGCTAGGTTAGTTGCTAAAGGCTATTCACAGTTAGAGGGCATAGACTATCACGACGTCTTTTCACCAGTGGTGAAACACACCACCATCAGGCTGATGATGTCTATGACCGTAATGTTAGACATGGAACTAGAGCAGTTAGACGTGAAAAAAGCTTTCCTAAATGGTGTTTTAGATGAAAGGATTCTAATGGAACAGCCATAAGGTTTTACAGAAGGTGACAAAGTCGGTTTGCTAAAGAAATCTATTTACGGGTTGAAGCAGTCTCCTAGACAGTGGAATTTGAGATTTGATAAGTTCATGAAGTCACAGGGATTCATCAGAAGTGAACATGATCCCTGTGTCTATTTCAAGTCTGTTGAAAATGGAAGTTTGGTCTACTTATTGCTATATGTGGATGACATGTTAGTAGCTGCTAAGAACATGAAAGAAATTTCCAGATTAAAGAAGCTACTAAGTGCAGAGTTTGAAATGAAAGATTTGGGTGCTGCAAAAAGAATTTTAGGCATTGATATCATCAGAGATAGACAAAAGGGTATTCTTTCTCTATCTCAACAGAACTACCTAGAAAAAATTCTACAGACATATGGCATGGAACAAGCAAGACCAGTACAGACACCTATGGGAACTCACTTCAAGCTATCTAGTACAAAGCCAGACAAGAAAGATGAAGCAGAAGAAGATATGAAGTTTGTACCTTACGCCAGTGCTGTTGGCAGTTTGATGTACGCCATGGTTGGTACACGTCCTGATTTGGCATATGCAACTGGTCTTGTCAGCAGGTTTATGAGTGCCCCTAACAGAGAACATTGGAAAGGTGTCAAATGGATTCTAAGATACATCAAGAATACATTAGATCTAAAGCTTGTATACAAGAAACCAAGTGAATTCAAAGTAAGAGGCTACAGTGACAGTGATTTTGCAGCAAACTTAGATAGAAGAAGATCTATTACCGGATATGCCTTCCAGGTTGGAGAGAACACCGTGAGTTGGAGATCCTCTCTTCAGCACACCGTGGCTCTCTCAACCACTGAGGCTGAGTTCATCGCGTTGGTTGAAGCCGGAAAGGAGGCTTTGTGGCTGAAAGGAATATCTTCGGAATTAGGGTTTGCTCAGAGCGATGCAGAAATCTTCTGCGACGAGAGAGAGACTCTCTGCCTGTCGAAGAACTATTCCTATCACGAAAGAACAAAACACATACACGTTAAATACAACTTCATAAAGTAACATGTTTCAGATGGAACGATTAAGGTGAAGAAGATAGATTCGAAAGTAAATCCAGCAAATTTATTAACTAAATATATTCCTATCATGAAGTTCGAAAAGGGTTTACATAACCTGGGAGTGCTTCGGCACTGAATCTCGTTCTCGGTGAAGAGAAGAAAAGGCTCCGACGGTTGAGTTCGGAGGGAAAGGGGTCATCGATAAGGTTGCATGTCGCTGATCTGAACAGATTCGGCGGTTGCATGTCAAAAGGTGAGTTGATCGGAGGTTTATCAGCTCGGGAAAAGGAAGAGACGCGAAGAGGAAGAGTCACGAAAGGAAAAAGTCGTGGAGAGAAAGGAAGAGGAAGGGAGAGAAAGTAGAGAGAGAGTGAAGCGAGGTGGAGAATGTGATGAACGCTTCATCTTCTCCTCTTCTCGTTTCGTGCAAGTTGGGCCGGTCCTGATTGGCTTTCACAAGCCTTGACCCTTCAAGATGTTGCAAGGCATGATCCATGAGTCTTATGGATCTTTTTCTCCTCTAGTTAGGCTTCTTCTTAATTCTCAAGCCCATGACATTTTTGGTGAGTCCAATGCTTCTTTGTTCACCTCATCACAAAGGAAAAAGTAGTCAAAGTGTGATGTAATAGAATAGAGGTATAAGTAGATACTGAGACTATATAGCTTTAATGTTGTAAGAGTATCACATTTGTAGTAACAAAAAAAGAGACTAGAGAGAAGTGAGTTGAGAGCTTACAAGGGTGTTCTTGAGTTCTTGGGGGTTCTTTCTCTTGGTGAGATCTCTTGGGGGTTACTAGAGTGTGTAAAGGAAACATTTTCAAGCTATAAGCCACCAAGGATTGGTTATTAATCCTTCGAGATGTACCAAGTCTGGTTTTAGGACTTGGGAACTCGTAAATCGGTGTGTCTCTATTGTTGTTCTTTCTTCTAATCAACAAGAAACAAGTCACTAAGGGAAGATAAAGCACAACACAATCAAATCGTTGGAGGATTTGACCTTGGAGGAGAAGAGAAAAGGGAAAACAATGGGAGGATTTGTCTCTGTTTAGATGAAACCGACCGGAGAATGAGGAGGTGTACTCGCCAAAGTTAAAGAAACAGTGGTGGATGGTTCTGCGTTGAGAATTTGTGTCAATTCTAGTGAAATTTGCTCTTTTAGGTCTTCTCTTTGTCTTTTACAGAGCTACCAAAGATAGAAATAATAACACCTCTGCTCATCATCAATCAAAAAGTATGCTTTCCAATGAGTTTCCATAACAATGTCGTATTTGCTGCTCTGAAACAACAAAACTGAAATATTCTTGGCACCATTTTTAGTACTGTTGAGTATCAAATACATAAAATTTGAGATCAATTTTAACATTTAATTCAGATTGTTAAGGAAAATGTAATGTAATCAAAAGTTGGCTCTTTTTGACAGGATCAGTTCAACATAATCAAAGTGGTAATGTCGGTCCAAACCGGACGCATATTATCACAATACCACCTCCAATCCATGTTGCACCACCGCCACCACCAAAATATCCATCCAGTGGAGGCTATAGTAGTAAGGAGAACATTACAACGCCATCAGGAATGTTCACCTATAATGAACTTTTAGAGGCACCAGGTGGATTTTTATAAGCAAACATTTTGGGAGAAGGCGGTTTCGGTTATGTCCACAAAGGAGTGCTGAAAAACAGGAGAGAGGTTGCAGTGAGGCAGCTGAAGATTGGGAGCTATCAAGGGGAAAGAGAATTCCAAGATGAGGTTGACACAATCAGTAGGGTTCATCATAAGCACCTCATTTCATTGGTCGGTTATTGCGTTAACGGGGATAAAAGATTGTTGGTTTACGAGTTTGTTCCAAAAGATACGTTGCAGTTTCACTTGCATGGTAAAAAGATATATGTTTTGATCTCTCTTGAGGATTTGATTTGTCTTTAAATTCATTTTGTTGAGTATTGTGAGAACATGTGTTGTATGAAACAAAGGAAGTGTGCTGGAGTGGGAAATGAGGCTCATGATTGTTGTTGGAGCTTCATAAAGGATTAACTTATCTTCATGAGGATTGTGAGCTTCTCCTTTTAAGTTGAATGGCATTTTTTTAAAAAAGTTTTGTATTACGACATTCCTGTTGATTTCTTGTGTTTAAAATACAGGTAGTCCAACTATAATTCACTGTGATGTTAAAGGATATCCTTTTAGATTCAAAATATGAGGCAAAGGTGATAACACTCTTTTATCTTATCAATCAACCATGAACTATCAGTTTTAGAGTTTAGTTTTTAGGATAAAATCCCTCCAAAATTCTGGTATTAATGAAGTTTCTTGAATTATCGTCCATTGTCAATTTACACAGTCTGGTTGGAGACAAACTGGTTCAGGATTTGTTTATTCATAGCACTTAGATGCATATCTGAGAAAGCTATTCTTTCCTTGTTCTAGTTTATTTTGATTCTTTCAGGTCTCTGACTTTGGACTGGCCAAGTTCTTTTCAGACACCAATACATCATTCACTCATATCTCTATGAGTAGGAACTTTCGGGTAAAGCACCATCCATACTTAGTTGACTTCAAGTTTGCTATTTCTTTTTGTAGTTGTATGTAACCGTTCCAGGAAATATATTTGGGATATTGTTTTAGAGTTGCCTCATGTAATTTTATCAACATTTTTAAGAACTTTGTGTGAGGTTTTACCATTGGAATTCTACAAAACTTAAGAACCTATATTGAGTTTCTTAAGTCATTATTTGCATTATAAATAAGTTAAGAGCTTCATTAGAGATTATTAGCATTGGAGATGTTCTTAGTTGTTTGTACTGTTCTGCTGTGGTGAAAAACATATAGAAACTTAGTAGAAAATTTGAGATAGCAATTAACAAAAATCCTATTTTACAATGCATATATTGATAAAGACTAAGTGATTTTCTTCATTCAATAGATCTTATAAAGTACAACAAGAGAGATTTCGAGTAAAACAATTAGAAGTACAACAATAGAGATTTCGGGTAAAACAATTAGAAGTACAACAATAGAAAGGGACAAATTATAAGTTTTTTCACAGACCAGATGGTTCAAACTTAAATATAGGATAAGATTTACTCTAGAGGTTAGGAAGTAAAAACGCAAAAAGAAAAAGAAAAAATCATACACAAACCTTATCAGAGAAGGGTAAGATTGGAATCCTAATCAGGAAAGGATTAGGGTTGGACTCTAAACCTCTATAAAAGGACTCTTAGGGTACTCTCTTCTTTCATATTCACAAAGTCATCAAGACCAACTCTCATGTCGACAACAACGAAGCTCTTTGGTTTCATGCTCGTGATAACAACACTACAAGAAAAAAGGTCATTTGCTAGGAAAATTTGCGACACCAAAATGGTGTCGCAAAAATGCTATGCCATTGCGACACCCATGCGAGGCCAAAGTGGGCATCGCAATGGCCTAGCAAACTTACGATGCCGAAAAAAACATCGCAAGTTTGCGATGTCATTGCAAGTCGTTTGCGACACTTATGCGAGGCCCGTACAAATGTCGCAAACCCATTGCAAACTTGCGACGTTTTCGCGAGACATGTTCTCCATCGCAGGTTTGCTACATATTTGCGCGGTTTCTGCGTGTGCCTTTAGCGCGCAAATCCGTAGCAGACCTTTTGAATTTCTCTATAAATATCCCCCACATGATATTGTTTATTTACACCAAACAAGAATTATAAGAGAGAGAATCTAGAGAGAGAAATTTGTGTTTGCAAAAAAATTTAAATAAATTACGATTCGGGAAATAATGACGTCGGAACATGAAGTGTTCACTTTACGACGATGGATATATAACAGAAGGGATATGGAGACTGGAGAAAGGATGAAGGAGTTCCGAGATGGGTTGCGGGCATTTATAAATCAGGCGGCAAATAACCCACATACTCCAAATGATGGTAACATTTTTTGTCCATGTTTAAAGTGCGGGAACAAGAAATATTTGAATATCGATATGGTAAAAAGACACGTTTATAATAGAGGATTTACTCCAAACTATTATGTCTGGTTTTCGCATGGGGAAGGATATAGTATGGGTGGTGAAAGTAGTAATATGGGTGCTCGTGGTAATGATCTAGGGAGTCAAGAATATGCTAATAACAACTATGGTGGTAGTATGTTTGAAATCTACGCTCATCTACAAGGAAATATGTCACATGATATGGTTACAGATGCATATCATGGGTATTTTCCTGGTGTTGTTGAAAATATTACGGAAGAACCTAACCCGAAAGCAAAACAATTTTATGATATGCTAGATGCTGCTAATCAACCCATCTATGAGGGATGTAGAGATGGTATATCTAAACTATCATTAGCATCTAGGCTAATGTCTATTAAAAGTGAAGGAAACATAAGCGAGAGAAGTATGAATCAATATGCTGATTTGCTTAAAGAGTATTTGCCGGAAGATAATAATTCTGCTACGAGTTATTATGAAATGCAGAAAGTGGTTGCGGGTCTAGGATTACCATCTGAAATGATAGATGTTTGTAGTGAAAATTGCATGATTTTTTGGAAAGATGATGATAAGCTGCAGGAATGCCGTTTTTGTGGAAAGCCAAGATACCATGCAACGAACGGAAGGACGCGTATCCCGTACAAACGTATGTGGTACCTTCCAATCACTAATAGGCTGAAACGATTATATCAATCGGAGAGAACCACATATACAATGAGATGGCATGATGAACATAAAGTAAAAGATGGGGAGGTTACACATCCTTCAGATGCAAAGGCGTCGAAACATTTTCAAACGGTACATTCTGCCTTTGCTAAAGAGTCAAAGAATGTATATCTAGGTTTATGCACTGATGGATTTAGCCCATTTGGTTTATCCGGTAGACAATATTCTCTATAGCCTGTCACATTGACACCATATAATCTTCCATCGGATATGTGCATGAGAAGATAATTTTTGTTTCTGACTATTCTAGTGCCAGGTCCTAGTCATCCGAAGCGTTCCCTCGATGTGTTCTTGCAACCTCTAATACACGAGCTTAAGCAGTTATGGTATAGGGGTATATGCACATTCGATTACGCGCAGAAGCAGAATTTCAACATACGCGCTGTTTTTTTGTGGACAATAAGTGACTTCCCGGCGTATGGTATGTTATCAGGATGGACGACCCATGGAAGGTTATCTTGAGAGGTATTTTGATAAAATATTTTATATACTATTGTTTATTGATATACATATAATTCATATGTGCTATATCTACAGTGAGTTTGACAACCAGATACGTGAAGCCTTTCCCAACTTGCAAGAAACAGAGTATGACACCTACAAAGAACGTGATTTCGCTGGTTGGCTAAAATACTATGTAAGTAGAATTTATATTAAATACATTAACATTTTCAAAAATCATTCCTGCAAAGTTATAAATTTTTATTTTGTAGGTTAAGAACGGATGTTCTAGCAACCTATGCCTTTATGGTTGCATGAGTTTGTGGATGATCCTATTGCAAGAATCGTGACTGCTCCAATGTATTTCACTCGCATCTATACGTTCCACACGTACGACCATGGTTCCAATAGATCAACGACAAATTAAGGAATTCATGTTCCCGGTGAAACTGACTTTTACGGCATTTTGAACAAAATTATAGAGGTCACCTTTCCTGGAGTACTTGGATTGTGATGCGTATTGTTCAATTGTCTTTGGTACAATACAACGGCCGGTCGAAGAGTACGCTCTAATAACTTAGGGGTAACAGACGTAAATGGAAACCTGACGTATTCTAAGTTTGACCCGTTTATTCTATCATGTCAGGCAGAACAAGTGTGTTTTATACCATATCCTCGTATAAGGCAAAGGCGTAAGAAGTGGTTTTCTGTTATAAAAGTGAATCCAAGAGGTCGTATAATGGTAGAAGCTGATGATGTGGTCATGCAACAAGAAAGATCATCAGAACTTGTTGTAGCTGTTGAGTCGACGGAACAAATCATACACGCAGAACAAGAAGTAGGAGACGTTGTCCCTAATGATACAACCGAAGAGCTTGAAGATTCTGATGAGTTCAACGAATCTGAGGAAGACAGAAGAAGAGGAAGATACCAATGAAGAATAATTTAAATTTAAATAAGATTTTAGACCTACTATCTCATTGTAATTGTTAAACCGAACATTTAGTTGTTTTAATTATTTTTACAAATATGTTAGACTCCGGCAATAACATTGCGACACCAAATTTTGCTACACCCTTGCTATGTAGCATACGAAACATCGCAATTCCGTAGCAAGATCCCCTATAAATAACCCTCCAAGTCAATTCATTTTCACAACAACCTACTACAAATTAGAGAGAGAAAGTAGTACCTTTTACGCATAACGACTTGCGAGGCCCCTACCTTCGTCTGGAAAATCCCGAAAAATTGCATTTATACTATTTTGCGGGAAATGACACTAGACGAAGTAGGGGCCTAGTAAATCTTTATTTGTAGAAGAAAAAACCGTAAAAGGTCTCCGGACCTTTTATTTTTTTTTCGAAAAAATTGCTATGCCCTTGCGACATCTCGGGTCCGGATGTCGCAAGGGCGTAGCATGTTTTTCAAATTTCAAATTTGCTACTCCCTTGCGACATCCCGTGTCCGTATGTCACAAAGGAGTAGCATTTTTTGCAACTCCCTTGCGACATCCGGACCCGGGATGTCGCAAGGGAGTAGCAAATTTGAAAACCCTAGGGACGTCGCAAGGCTATCGCGTGCCCTGCAAGTCTCTTGCGACGCCCCCCGGGAATTAAAACAAAAAATCAACCTTCTTCTTCCGCGATTCTTCCTCTTTCTTCTCCCTTTTCTTCTCCTCCGGCGATTCCCGACGCCTCCGCCCACAAACTATATCCTTCTCTCATCCTCTCTTTCCCTCTTTCCCTCCTTCTTTCTTCCTCTCTTTCTCTCTTTCCCCTCTCTCTCTCTCTCTCTCTCTCTCTCTCTCTCTCTCTCTCTCTCTCTCTCTCTCTCTCTCTCTCTCTCTCTCTCTCTCTCTCTCTCTCTCTCTCTCTCTCTCTCTCTCTCTCTCTCCGCCGGTGTTTCGCCGTCTCGCCGCCGGTGTCTTGCCATGTAGCTGCGCACCGCCGGGGTCTCGCCGTGTAGCCGCGCGACCTCCTTCTCCTTCTCCCTCTTCCTCGCCGTTCAATGTAAGCTTTTTTTTCATCAATTTTTTAAATTTTAGATCTAGGATGTAATTAGTTAGATTTAGGTATGAAATTTTAGATTTAGGATCTTATAAGTCGGATCTAGGTATGGAAGTTTTTCAAAAAAAATCGAAATTTTTTCGGAATTTTTAGGAATTTTCAGAATTTTTTTGATATTTTTTTAATTTTTTTGGAATTTTCGGAATTTTTTCGATATGTAATAAGTTTTTTTTCAAATTTATTAGATAATTATCGGATTTAGTTAACGGTGTTACAATTATCGGATTTAAATACGATTTTTTTTTCCAAATTTATTAGATAATTATCAGATTTAGTTTACGGTGTTACAATTATCGGATTTAATTATCCGATTTGTTTTTTCAAATTTATTCGTGCCAGATGTCTAGATCTCATAATCCATACACGCGATATCTATCGGATATCGGTGAGCACCCTCCGGCGACTCCTGGCTCGGGTTCTAGATCGGTTCCACCGACCCCTGGTGGCTGTTATGGATCTCTCCCGGGGTTTTCGCATGTTGCTGATACTGGTCATGCAGGTCCCGGTGAGCCACAGTACCTGACACCAGACGCTACTGCTGGGATGACAATCGAGGACATACTGTCAGATCCGATACACAAATTTCTCCCTAATCTTCATCCTAACCATCCGCCGTGGACTTTGTGGTAATATCTTTTATTTTTATTTTACAAATTTTGCCATTTATTATTCGTAATTTTATAATATATAAAAATATACTAACGTAGGTTGATGACGACTTAGATTTGCCAACGGTGGTTCGAGAAATCTTTGAACGGGATTTCCAGGAACTGCATGCTAATTTTAGCCAAACTCCTATCCACATCATCGAAAGATGGTTCAGAACGTTTGCGGTACAAAAATTTCATTATTTTAATTTACTGTTTATAAGAGTTTTACAATTTCATTCTTATAATTTTACATTCTTTTTTGTAGCAACATTTTCACTGGGAAGTTTCTATTACCGGTCTAGTCCGGAAAGAGTTCGAGGCGGTCTTGCGTAGACGGATGAACGATCAGGTGGGTCGATGGAAGTGTAAGTGGAAGAAGAAGGGCAACGAGGCAATGCCACAGTGGTTCAAAGATTCAGTCTGGGAAGGCTTGATTCGCTACTGGGAGGATCCCAAGTCTCAGAAGAAAAGCGCAAGCTGTCGAGCAGCTCGGTTAGCTGACCCTGATGGGACCGGTCCCCACAAACATTGCTCGGGCAGAACATCGTTCAAAGCTTGGGCCCGCAAACTGGTAAATATTTTTTACATATAATTTACATTTATTTAAACAATTATTGTCTTAATTTACAATTTCACAGCAAGAGGAATCGGGGGATACACACCCTGATATCCTTAGCACTCTGTACATCACCAAGCGGAACAAGGCCGGATTTTTTGTTGACAAAAAATCCGAGAAGCTTTACAACGACGTCACTGCAAAGTTGCAGGAATTGACTCAAGAAGGCGGTGATGAGAGCTCAGCATCCGGGGGATTATCTACGGCGCAAAAGAACCAGATCTACTCTGAGGTAAACTACATTTTAAATTTTTCTTCTAACTTATATTTTTGCTAAATTAAACTAACTTAATATTGTTATTCCTTTATTAGATCGCTCCCCGTAAAAAAGAGAGAATATTTGGAACAGGTTCTCTTTGCTCCAGGATTGAGCAGTGTATCTCACCAGAAGGATTCTCCCAATCATCTGCGGCAACCAGTGACCTGCGGCAAATTGTCGACCGTCAGACCCAAGAATTGGATCGGACAAACATCGAGCTTGCCAAAGCTAAGAAGAAAATCACGACCTATGATCGTTTGTGGTCTATACTCGCCAAGAAGGATCCAGAGCTAGCTGATGCATTTGCTGAGATCAATGCTGAAGACGAAGACACCGGATCCGGGTCGGGAAATTTAGATCGCTCAGACGATTTCTGATTTATAAAAAACCTTTTGTAATCTTTTTTATTTAAAAATATTTTTAATTTGAAAAAAACTTTTTTTAATTTTAATTTATTATTTAAAATATTTAAAATATTTTTTTTAATTTTTAATAAATTATAAAGGCCTCGCAAGGACGTAGCAGGAAATGTTCTCGCAAGGGAATCGCAAGGCGCGCCCTTGCAAGAGATTCACAGGCCGCGCTCCCGCAAGGCCGTCGCAGGATGCGCCCTTGCAAGGGAGTCGCAGGGCTCGCCCTTGCAAGGGAGTCGCAGGGCGCGCCCTTGCAAGGGAGTCGCAGGGCGCGCTCCGCGCAAAACTGTCGCAAGGCACGCCCTTGCAAGGGAGTCGCATGGCGAGCTCCCGCAAGGGCGTCGCAGTCTGTGCTAGGCCATTGCGACACGGGGTTATGCTATGCCTTTGCGACATTTTCTTTCCCTCGCAGGCCTTGCGACGTCTATGATACAAATTGATAAAGACGTTTTTACGGTGTTTTCTCAAATACCAAACTGTCTATCTAATCAGTTGTAGTACAGTATGGTGTCAATCCACTGGGAGAGTAACTAGCAATCAAGATATAATCTACTTATCCTAATCTAAGCCAGATTCGATTTAGTGAGCAGTTGTCTAAACTAGGTGAAAACGAAATCCTAAAACAGAATGCTAAAAACGAAACATGAATTTGGAATGTAAAAACAGAGCATTAAAAATAAAGCGATAGTAAAACAGAATGAAGTGCAACAGAAAATCTCAACCTAAAAGCGGAGTATTAAAATCACGGAAATTCAATAGAGGAAAAAGGGGTTCTCGAGGTTGAGGATCAATGATTAGGGTATTCCTAGGGGTTCCAGACTTATTTATCAACCTATTTAGATGACCTCTAAGCAAGGAATCACAAAGTAATCACATTCGCTCTCGCGCAATGGGACCTCTCCAAAAAGATAACCTGACTTGACTCTCGCCCAACGATTGGAAATTCAAGAGGCTTTAAGTATGGACCTTACAGAGCCTAATAACACCCTAGACAATCAATCTCTTGAGCTAGGAAGATGTTATCTTAACTTAAGCATGTTCAAGTGATTCCCCAAACGCCTCTCGGGGGGGATTCACCAAGAGATCAAATTTCAATTGATCAGAAAGAAACAAGCATTAAGAACACTTAAATTAAAGAGATCTAAGACCTTAATCAAACATAAACAAATCTGGAAATCTCTAAGTTTTCCCCTAATCTCACCCTTTCCTCAAGAACCCTAGACTAACTTACTCAGAACTCATGAAGTAAAGCATATACTTAAAATCGAAAATCAATTGCATACACTTAAGACTAAAAATTGTAAATTGCTTTGTAAAGATGGAGATCAAAAATTGCTAGAAAAGATTGTATATTAAAACTGGAAATTCTACTACAATTTATAGATCAAAAGATCTTAAAGAAAAAGGAAAAATACTTAAAGAGAAAAAGGGAAAATTCCCTAGAAAGAAAAATGGGAAATTCCTTTAAAAAGTGAAAAGGAAATTTCCTTAAGAAAGAAAATTGAAAAAGCCTAAAATAGTTGTTGGGCTTGCACAAGTAGGTATTGATGGGCCTTTTTCGCAGAGAAGCCCAAGAAGTCATCCTCGTCAAAAGTCTTAGTTCTGGCCCCGCAAATCCACTCGACCAAGTGATGGTCGAGTGTCATGCTCGAGTGTCAAAACTCGAGTGCCAAATCTTCTAGTTCACATCCTGAACTTCAACTTTAGGCCAGACGATTCCTCATTGGTCTTCTTGTAGTCCGACATACTCCATGATAAGCTCCAAAAAGTGCCTAAAAATACCTTTTATGCAATGTATGCAATGCCCAACACTAAGTATGCAAATTATGCCTAAAAGAACCTAAAACAATGATAATAATGCAAGTATTAATGCAAAACATGCTAAATAATGGCCCTAAAATGTGGTAAAATGCAGACACATCAACTCCCCCAAACTTAGTCTTTGCTTGCCCTCAAGCAAATATGCATCGATCTAAGAAGGAAGAGAGATTGCTGACAACGGGAACATCTTACTTAAGCAAACAACTTATCAAACTGAAAAACCGTAATCCACAAGTGAACCCTCATTCTTTTCTAAGAACCAAAATTTACTTTCATCAAGGCTTAGCATAAAACCGAATATTCCCTAACACTTAGTTGGACTCTTAAGAAACTCAGATTCGAAACCTATTTTTTTTAAGTGCAGTCCGCAAGAGGGGCTATTGATCAAAGACCTTGGGATTCAACTTCCTCAAATTCAGCTAGTCACTATGGATTAAGTATTTTCGATCACTTCTCAACTCCTACTCGTTTTTATTAGCTTCAGCTTTATCAATGAGACACGAAAAAGTACGGGTTTACGCACAGTCCCGGTTCACCTTAGACATCGATGTATTAGCTTTATCAATAGGACGCGAAAAAGTACAGGTTTATGCACAGTTCCGGTCCATCTTAGGCGATATCAAAATGATTTTATTGATGAACACAAGAAGGTACGGGTTTACGCACAGTCCCCGTTCATCTTAGACCATATTATTTGAGCCAAGTTGAGAAGGATGATTCTATATTCATCTTATGCTTTTCTTTTTACTTAGCTAGCTGAACCTAAGGAAGGATCTTATGCAATGTATCTCAAGCCCCTAATTTGGAAAAAATAGAATTCGATTATGAGGCAATAAATCTGGTTCTTTTTGAGACACAACCTAAGTATTGGTTTCAAAGGTCAATGATCTACCAATCAGTGTTCAAGAGGGAAAAAACACAAGTCTAAGAGTTCACTATGGTTACTAGCCAATCAACCTAGCAAGTCTGTCTATCTAGCAAGATGATTCCCGAAACTCTAGACTCAATCCTATATGAATGCAGTGCAGCTACATGAACACTCTGTTTTTGACTTATACTTTTTTCGATTTTTTTAAATTTTTATGGGTTTTCTATGCCTTAGATGTAATGCAATCTAAAAATATGCTAAAGAAAATATTTTTGGTTTTTCTATGCCTTAGATGTGATGCAGATGATCAAATGCAAGAATAAAAACTAAGAATCACAGAAAACAAAGTCAAATATCCTCTAGAACCCTCCCCCAAACTTAAATCACACAGTCCATTGTGTGTATAAAAGTCCAAAAGCGGATCCTAGACCAGCAAGTCAAGTGAAAAATATGCAATGGTATTTACAATGAAAGGAAGGATTTTTGGTACCTCTCTAGTGGTTCCAGTAGTCGGCTGCCACATTCCGCATGATTTCCATGTAGTGGTCATTATGCCTCTGGCGCTTGAGCTCAGCTTGCTCGAGCGTTTCGGTCGAGTGTTCGGATTGATGCTCGATCGGTTGGTGCTCGAGCGGCTGACTCGAGCTTGTCCCAGCTGCATCAAAAGGCCTTCTGTATGAGAAGGCTGCGGGGTTTGCAGAGGAGTATCTAGCTGGTGCGGGTTGGTGCTGCCTTTCACAATCCGTGGACACAGAGGCTCTTCTTGGGTGAATAGTTGGTGGTGGTGGACCGCTGTTTCTTTCTAGGACAGCCATTCTTCTACTTAGATCCTCGCTTTCATGCCTTCTAGCTTCGTCGCTTGCAGTCAGATTCTTCACCTTCTTTATCAGTCATTTGTTCATCTTTTGCAACAAGCTTATGTGCTTGTGTGCTTCTCGAACTGGTTCTCCTTGACGTGGTGGCATCGTGTATTCTTCAAAACAATACGCCTCAGGATCCACTTCATCGCTGTTTGTTGGAGATGAACTTTGCTGAGGGCCATTGGGATCGTATAAGGCTTCTATAGGCGGATTAAAATCCGTGTTTTGCCCCATCCTTATCGATGTGTACTCACTGTTTGGCAAGAGTAGAAAAGCATTTGGTCTAAGAAAATGATGGAAAGAGTAAAGGAGCTTACTTCGAACCTCAGTTGCGGCCAAGAATTGGCTTCTCCTTAAGTGATCGATGTTCATGAATCGAGGATCAGCCCATTCTGTCTCATCGATTGGCACATTACATCTCTCCAGAATGCATGTGACAAGTCCGCCAATCGTTATTTTATCATCACGTCCTCCAGTCTTATTGTCCCTTGCCCAATAGCGGTATGTGACCAACTGGTTTGCAAACTGGATGGTTAGACCAGCACTGTTCCGATCTCCGATAATCGGGGATCCGTCGCTCTTTGTACCGACGATGTCCTTGAGAGCAGTCACCATCATTTCCATTTCTCCTAGATTGATTGTTCCAGTAGTAAAACGTGAGAAAAATGTATTTGCAAGGATTTTTCGAAAATACCGCAAGGCTGGGTTTCGGATTAGAGACGCCTTAGATCGAGAGGATGAGAATCTGCTCCTTGTTGATGCTATCGACCGCCACACATCATCCAATTCTGCTCTATCGAAATCCGGTCCATAGTTCTCGGACTCGACTCTTGGGAACTCGAAAAGGTCTCTAAGTGCTCTGAAAGTCATTCGATAGTCTCTTCCTCTAATCGCAAAGAAGATGTAACCGCCACCTTGCCTTTCTTGGAGACTCTCGTTTTCTGCATCGTATAGAATGATCTGAACCGTCGCCAAAAACTGTAGAGTCTCCTCCTTGTATGCTCGCTGCGGATATTGCACAAATGTGGACAGCCCACGGTTTTGTAACATGAGATCCACATCTCTGGCTATTCCCATTGCGGTTAGTGCCTCCTTGCATGGATAGCTGGTCCCTATGAAATCCATCCTCCGTAGATCGTTTAATGCCCTTGCCGAGTTGTGCCTCTCCTTCATCTCTTTCTCTCTCTTTCCAGCAAGGATTACCTCTCTTGTCTCTGCAGCCTCTTTCTCGCCGTATCCATCTTCACGAAGTGTCTCTTCGACGAGGTCTAGATCCATATCGTCCTCGTCCATGTACTCTCTTCCTTCCTCCGATTCATTCTCAGATTGAACTTCTAACTTTATCTTCTCCTTTCTGCTCGGTTTGTTCGTGCTCTTAGAAGACTCTCCTTCGGCAGGATTTCTTCTCAATCGAGCATTATTCTTGGCTCTAAGGCGGAGGAGGTTAGCCTTGTTGGTTTTGCCGTCATTCATAGTGAGAGTTGATCGGAAAAAGAGTAAGTGTTGCGACGCTCGACCTTGACACTCGAGTTGAAATGGTCGAGTGTAGTGGATGAACAGAGAGAGAGACGATTTGCTTCTGTAAAAGAGAGAAAAACTAGAGAGAAATGTTAGAGAGAGAGTGTATTTCGTGTGAATGAAAGGAGAGAGGCTCCTCCTCCTTTTATAGAGGAGGAAAGACAAACGGGAATCTTTTCAAATTCAAAATTTGAACTTGGATTAAATCAAATCTTTTGAATTAAATATAAAAGATATTGCATTAAAGAAAGATTTAACCCATTTTTCGGAGTAAATATCTCCCCTTTCTCAGCTTTGGCAGTTATTGGCTTTGGAGGCATGTGAATAGGCATGATGGCGGGACGCTCGAGCCTGACACTCGAGCAGGTTTGGTCAAGTGTCAGTCTGCCAAGTGATGGCCGACACTCGAGTGGGACACTCGACCAGGCGTGGTCGAGTGCTGTCCCATCTTGTTGGTTCCGACCCCACCTGTCCTATTTGGGCCACACTTTCCTGTAAAAGAGTACAAAAAACCTTCCAAGTGCATGTAAGACGAAATAGATGCAAGTAAAAATGAAAAATAGCAAATATACGTAAAGAAGTTAAACATGCTGAAAAAATTGAATGTATATACAGAGAATACCTTTGGGATTGCCTCCCAACTGCGCTTGTTTATAGTCTCAAGCTCGACTTCCTCCTATTTATTGGAGAGGAGGCGGTTCATCGAGCAGAACCGAAGTTCCCTCGGGAATCATGCAGTTGGCCAAATAAGGCTTAACTCTATGACCGTTCACAGTGAATCCTTCCCCATTGCTTTGGCTAAAGTGACTGCTCCATAAGGTAAAACTTGCAGTACTTTGAACGGACCAGACCACTTGGATCGTAGTTTTCTGGGAAACAGCATGAGTCTTGAGTTAAAGAGAAGTACTTGATCACCAACTTTGATTGTTTTCTGTTGGATCATTTTGTCGTGAGTTGCCTTTGTGCGATCTTTGTATGCTTTTGAGCTATCATATGCTTCAAGTCTGATTTCTTCAAGCTCATGTAGATCCATCTGCCTCTTTTCTTGTGCTGTCTTGATATCGAAATTCAGGAGTTTGGTTACCCAAATCGATTTGTACTCTAGCTCTACTGGCAAATGGCAGGACTTTCCATAAAGTAGTTGAAAAGGTGTGCGCCCAATAGGTGTTTTGAAAGCAGTCCTATAGGCCCAAAGAGTATCATCTAATTTGGCGGCCCAATCACGTCTTGACAGCCCATCTATCTTCATCAAAATCGATTTAATCTGCCTATTAGAAACCTCGACTTGTCCGCTGGTTTGAGGATGATAAGGAGTTGCCACTTTGTGTTTAACCCCATGTTTCCTAAGTAAATTCTCGAAGAACCTTGTTGATAAAGTGGGATCCTCCATCGCTGATCACAACTCTTGGTACACCAAATCTGGGAAATATTATGTGTTTGAAAAGCTTAAGTACCACTTTTGCATCGTTTGTAGGAGCTGCAATAGCTTCTACCCATTTAGAGACATAATCCACAGCAACCAGAATGTAGCTGTTCCCTAAAGAAGGAGGCTTAAATGGTCCCATGAAATCGATTCCCCAACAGTCAAACACTTCTATTTCCAAGATCGGATTCTGCAGCATCTCATTCCTCTTGCTTATACAACCCATTCTTTGACAGCAATCACATCCAGATATAAACTCTTGGCAGTCTTTGAAAATCGATGGCCACCATAACCCGGATTGAAGAATCTTTTGTGCTGTTTTGAATGCAGCAAAGTGTCCTCCATAAGTAGATCCATGGCAGTGCTCCAATATTCCCTTGACTTCTTCTTCTGATACACATCTTCTGAACAGTCCATCAGATCCTTGCTTGTAAAGATAAGGTTCATCCCAAAAATACTGCCTTACATCCCTGAAGAATTTTTTCCTTTGATGATAATTCAGAGTCTTAGGTAGCTCTCCTACGACCAAATAGTTAACCAAGTCGGCATACCATGGTAAGCAAGTGCCCACAAATCTTGATCCGATCGAGAAACACCTTTTCTGATTGTCGGTCCGACACTCGAGCAGGTGGTGCTCGAGTGTCATGGTTGAGTGTTTAATGGAAAAACTCAACAGTTGTTCTTCAGGCATAGAATCATTCATTGGAAGGGTTTCTTCAACCTGTATCCTCGATAAGTGATCAGCAACACCGTTTTCAATCCCATGTCAAATTCTTGCAGCAACAAAATCCACCTAAGTAGTCTAGGCTTAACATCCTTCTTTTTCATCAAGTATCTTAGAGCTGCATGATCAATATGCACAATGACTTTCGATCCAACCAGATAGGACTTGAATTTCTCAAAAGCGAATACGACTGTAAGCAATTCCTTCTCTGTGGTGGCGTATTTCACCTGGGCTTCGTCTAGTGTTCTACTAGCATAGTAGATCACATTTAGTTTCCTATCCTTCTTCTGTCCCAGAACTGCTCCAACAGCATAGTCACTAGCATCACACATTATCTCAAAAGGGAGATTCTAGTCAGGTGCTTGGACTATTGGTGCCGTTATCAAGGCTTCTTTAAGTTCGAGAAAAGCCTTGAGGCATTCCTCGTCAAAGACGAAATCTGCTTCCTTGCAAAGGAGACGAGTTAGAGGCCTAGCAGTCTTTGAAAAGTCTTTGATGAATCGCCTATAAAATCCTGCATGTCCCAAGAAACTCCTAATGTCTTTGACTGTTTTGGGCGGCTGCAGCTGAACCATCACTTCTATTTTGGCTTTATCGACTTCGATGCCCTTCTCTGAAATCTTATGACCTAGAACGATGCCTTCTCTCACCATGAAGTGGCATTTCTCCCAATTAAGCACGAGATCCGTCTCAACACACCTGGATAAAACCATGCACAAGTTCGACAAACAAGAGGAGAAGGAAGAACCATAGACAGAAAAATCGTCCATGAACACTTCAACCATCTCCTCAATCAGATCCGAAAATATAGAAGTCATGGAACGTTGAAAAGTAGCAGGTGCATTACAAAGACCAAATGGCATTCTCCTATATGCAAATGTACCATAAGGGCAAGTAAAGGTTGTTTTTTCCTGATCATTTGGATGTATAGGGATTTGGAAAAATCTACTATATCCATCAAGGAAACAGTAATATGAGTGATTACCCAACCTTTCTAGCATCTGATCGATAAATGGCAAAGGATAATGATCTTTTCTAGATGCAGAATTCAATTTCTTAAAATCAATGCACACCCTATGTCCTATAACAGTTCTAGTTGGGATTAAATCATCATTTTCATTCCTAATGACAGTGACCCCTCCCTTTTTAGGCACACAATGCACATGAGATACCCATTTGCTATCAGAAATAGGGTAAATTATATCAGCATCTAACAGTTTCAAAATTTCCTTTTTAACAACCTCCTTTAAATTCGGATTCAATCTCCTTTGAGGTTCCCTGCTAGAATAAGATTCATTTTCAAGGTGAATTCTATGTGTGCACAAGTCGGGAGAGATCCCTCTAATGTCAGACAGTGAATATCCTATGGCTTTTCTAAACCGTCTTAATTCAGAAAGCAACATATCTAACTCATCATCACTCAATGCATTATTTACTATTACTTGATAAGTAGAGTTAGATCCAAGAAATGCGTACCTGAGCCCGGAGGAGAGTGGTTTGAGTTCCACTTTTGGTGATTTGAGCTCCGACCAGTCGTCCTCGATCTGACACTCGACCTTGGTGTGGTCGAGTGTTGTGGTCGAGCGTTGATTTCCAGAGGCTAAATAGGGATGCTCGAGCTCTGCTTACTCGAGTGTTGAGGTCGAGTGTAAGGTCTCGAACTGTTTTTCGCTTTTCAGTGATTTGCAAGAGTCCAACAAGCCTTTGTAGACCTCAGTTTCTTCGTATATGTATCCATCACAACCGTCTTTTATCAAAGCAGTACCGAGGTGATCTTTCTCTATCAATTCCCCAAACAGATTCTTTGAGAGATCATCTATTTCTTGCACCACGAACAGCTGACCCTCAATGGTTGGTTTTCTCATTATGTCACTGATGCTGAAAGTCATCTTGAAATCTTTCCCAAGATTGAGTTCGATTTCTCCTTTTGGTACATTGATCACAGCTACTGCAGTGGCTAAGAAAGGCCTACCAAATAGCAAGGGGTCTTTTGGTTCTTCTCCCATATCTAGAACAACGAAATCCGTAGGGATTTCTACTCCTCCGACCCGAACTGGTAAGTCTTCTAGAATTCCATGTGGAATCCTAACCGATCTGTCAGCCAGTACCAAAGATATCTTACAAGACTTGTACTTGTCGAACCCTAATCGTTTTGCGACTGTTAGAGGCATCAGGCTGATCGATGCCCCTAAATCACACAAGTAACTCCTGAATGTGAGAGGTCCAAGCGAGCATGGGATTGTGAATGTTCCTGGATCATCAAGCTTCTTAGGCACAACTTTTCTTTGTATAATGGCACTGACCTCATGTGTTAGCACGACCATCCCTTCGACTTCTTGTGTTCTATCTTTGACTGCATCCTTCAAAAATTTTTGATAAGGGGGCATTAGCATAAAGGCATCCAGAATCGGTATTTTTACTTCAACGTCCCTCATCTGTTTTTCAAAGAGAGCCTTGTACTTGTCTGCAACATCCTTTTTGAATCTATGTGGGAAAGGAAGCTGTGGTTTGAAAGGAGGTGGAGCGAACGGTTTTGGGTCTTTCTATACGTCAGTTGTGTTTTTGGGTTGCGTTTCTGACACTCGAGCAGGTGGTGCTCGAGTATCTTGGTCGAGTGTCATAGATTTCGGCTTTTCTGTGCTGATTTCTGTCTGTTCTTCGACCAAATCATCCTCCCCTTCTTGAAGGAGACTGTCCTCAGTGTTCTCTGTCGATTCAGCACGGATTAGCAATTCACGGCCACTACGGAGTGTAATGGCGTTGGCGTGATACTCCTTACGGTTTTGAACAGCTTTTCCAGGTAGATGTCCGGTTTGTTTTGCAGTTGATGAAGATCCTTGCTGATTCTCCACATATTTGAAACGGGCATTAAGAGTCTCAAACTTGCAGTTGAGGTCATTATGTGAAGCATCGATCTTAGCGTGTACCTCAGGAAATTTCCTTGTTAATTCGGAAGCGGTGGCTGTCTGTCCTTTTAGTATCAGCTGCATGATGTCCATCATTTCAGGTGTTTGTTGTGGTGGTTGTGTGTCGTATCCAGGTGGTGGTTGGTGGTGTGTTTGCTGGTACTGTTGTTTGGGTATAAATGGTTTGGGTTGTGGTTGTGGGTGCGGTTTGGGTGGGTACACCTGGTCGTTTGGATTTGCTACATTTGTGTTTCTGTAGGAGAGGTTGGGGTTGGGTTTGTAGCTGTTGAATTGTCTGTAGTTGTTGCTTTGATTCTGCACGAAACTGACCTCTTCAACTTCATCATCGTCTTCTTCAACCCGTTCTGATTCACCTACATCGTGTACTTGCTTATGGTGAGCTGAGAGTAGCTTGTCCAGTTTGTCTTGTATGGCTTTGAGCTCCTTTCTACTAACCATATCTGAATCTGTTGCGCCTCTAGGAGTTTGATCATAGTCTTCACTGTATTGGCCATTTGCTTGAGTTAAATTCTCCACTAATTCCCATCCATCATCAACATCCTTATTCAGAATGTCTCAGAATGGTTTTGCTTGAAACCAGAGATAGAATTGCGAAGTTTCACAGTTCTTGAGCTGGAAAAGAATTTGCCTAGAAACGCTTGTTTGCAGGCATCCCAAGATGTAATAGACCCTTGTGGCAAGTGTTTTTCCCATAGATGTGCTTTGTCTCCAAGAGAGAAAAGAAACAATCGCAATTTCAGAGCATCATCACTAACCCCATTTATCTTTGTCAACCTGGTTAGTCTTTCAAACTCATCAAGATGATCCAGTGGATCCTCAGAAGGTAAACCATGAAATTTACTGTTCTGGACCATGGAGATCATACCACTTTTAATCTCAAAGTTGTTGTTGGCGATGGCTGGTGGGACAATTCCATGGCGTTGAGTGTGAATACTGGGAGCATCACCGGCACCAATGTGTCTAACTCTCCTAGGACGAGTTCCTAGTTCAGTAGCTTGAACTTGTTCTTCCATGTTTCGCCAGACAGATCTCAGGAAGAAATTCACTAAGAACTTAGTTCAAAACCGAGCTCTTAATCTGTTACAAGTCCCCCTACTTTCTCTCTTTCACTTTACTCGTCATCTGAGGCTGACACTTTCACATGTTCTAGATTCGTTATTAGTCTTAGAAAATCAATAATATTCTCATCAACTAACATTCCCTCATTCATCTTGTAACTATACAAACTTTTGTTAATATAAATCCGGTTTGGCAAGGACTTAGCCATGAGTAAATGATCTAAGACTTTAAGCATACATGTCACGGATTTCTCCTTTATGATTTTGTGAGAACATTGTCACCAATACTTAGAATGATGGTGGACCTTGCTTTTCCTCGTCGTTTTTCTTTGGCTGTTTTGTCAATCTTTATGGTCTGCTTATCTTTTGTAGTGATCCCTTAAGCTTTCATAGCTTCAGTAGCCTCTTCTTCTTCAATTACTTCTAGCAGACCCATTATCTCAAGATGTGCAAGTAATTTTACTTTCCAAAGTATATAGTCACGTTTTCCATTGAAATTCTCCATCTCCACCTTTGCTGAAGACATAACTTCACAACTGAGATGAAATCTCATGGAGAAACTCGGAGCTCTGATAACAATATGTTGAGGTTTCCTTTTCTGTTACTCGTGTTTAATAGTGAAAGTTAGAGACTTGAATCTAAAGACACAATAGTTTACGAGTTCAGATCCTTTGTGAAGGAACCCTATTTCTCGCCGGAGAGATCTCATGAAGAAATCCACTAAGAACCTAGTTCAAAACCGAGCTCTTAATCTGTTACAACTCTCTCTAGTTTCTCTCTTTAACCTCACTCTTCATCTGAGGCTGACACTTTGACATGTTTTTGATCCATGATTAGTCTTAGAAAATCAATAATATTCTCATCAACTGACATTCCCTCAGTCATCTTGTAACCATACAACCTTTGCTAAAGATAAATCCGGTTTTGCAAGGACTTAGCCATGAGTAAAAGATCTAAGACTTTAAGCATACCTGTAGCAAATTTCTCCTTTATTATTATTTTTCTGAGAACATTTGAACCAACACTTAGAATGATGGTGGACCTTGCTTTTCCTCGTTTTTCTTTGACTGATTTGTCAATCTTCGTGGTCTGCTAATCTTTTGTAGTGATCCCCGAAGCTTCCACAGCTTCGGCAGCCTCGTCATCTTCAATTCCTTCTAGCAAACCCATCATCTCAAGATGTGCGAGTAATTTTTATTTCCAGAGAATATAGTCACCTTTTCCATCGAAATTCTCCATCTCCACCTTTGCTGAAGACATAACTTCACAACTGAGATGAAATCTGAGGGAGAAACTCGGAGCTCTGATAACAATATGTTGAGTTTTCCTTTTCTGTTACTCGTGTTTTATAGTAAAAGTTAGAGACTTGAATTTAAAGACACAATAATTTATGAGTTTGGATCCTTTGTGAAGGAATCCTATGTCTTGCCGGACAGATCTCAGGAAGAAATTCACTAAGAACTTAGTTCAAAACCGAGCTCTTAATCTGTTACAAGTCTCCCTACTTTCTCTCTTTCACTTTACTCGTCATCTGAGGCTGACACTTTCACATGTTCTAGATTCGTTATTAGTCTTAGAAAATCAATAATATTCTCATCAACTAACATTCCCTCATTCATCTTGTAACTATACAAACTTTTGTTAATATAAATCCGGTTTGGCAAGGACTTAGCCATGAGTAAATGATCTAAGACTTTAAGCATACATGTCACAGATTTCTCCTTTATGATTTTGTGAGAACATTGTCACCAATACTTAGAATGATGGTGGACCTTGCTTTTCCTCGTTTTTCTTTGGCTGTTTTGTCAATCTTTATGGTCTGCTTATCTTTTGTAGTGATCCCTTAAGCTTTCATAGCTTCAGTAGCCTCTTCTTCTTCAATTACTTCTAGCAGACCCATTATCTCAAGATGTGCAAGTAATTTTACTTTCCAAAGTATATAGTCACGTTTTCCATTGAAATTCTCCATCTCCACCTTTGCTGAAGACATAACTTCACAACTGAGATGAAATCTCATGGAGAAACTCGGAGCTCTGATAACAATATGTTGAGGTTTCCTTTTCTGTTACTCGTGTTTAATAGTGAAAGTTAGAGACTTGAATCTAAAGACACAATAGTTTACGAGTTCAGATCCTTTGTGAAGGAACCCTATTTCTCGCCGGAGAGATCTCATGAAGAAATCCACTAAGAACCTAGTTCAAAACCGAGCTCTTAATCTGTTACAACTCTCTCTAGTTTCTCTCTTTAACCTCACTCTTCATCTGAGGCTGACACTTTGACATGTTTTTGATCCACGATTAGTCTTAGAAAATCAATAATATTCTCATCAACTGACATTCCCTCATTCATCTTGTAACCATACAACCTTTGCTTAAGATAAATCCGGTTTGGCAAGGACTTAGCCATGAGTAAAAGATCTAAGACTTTAAGCATACCTGTAGCAAATTTCTCCTTTATTATTATTTTTCTGAGAACATTTGAACCAACACTTAGAATGATGGTGGACCTTGCTTTTCCTCGTTTTTCTTTGACTGATTTGTCAATCTTCGTGGTCTGCTAATCTTTTGTAGTGATCCCCGAAGCTTCCACAGCTTCGGCAGCATCGTCATCTTCAATTCCTTCTAGCAAACCCATCATCTCAAGATGTGCGAGTAATTTTTCTTTCCAGAGAATATAGTCACCTTTTCCATCGAAATTCTCCATCTCCACCTTTGCTGAAGACATAACTTCACAACTGAGATGAAATCTGAGGGAGAAACTCGGAGCTCTGATAACAATATGTTGAGTTTTCCTTTTCTGTTACTCGTGTTTTATAGTAAAAGTTAGAGACTTGAATTTAAAGACACAATAATTTATGAGTTTGGATCCTTTGTGAAGGAATCCTATGTCTCGCCGGACAGATCTCAGGAAGAAATTCACTAAGAACTTAGTTCAAAACCGAGCTCTTAATCTGTTACAAGTCTCCCTACTTTCTCTCTTTCACTTTACTCGTCATCTGAGGCTGACACTTTCACATGTTCTAGATTCGTTATTAGTCTTAGAAAATCAATAATATTCTCATCAACTAACATTCCCTCATTCATCTTGTAACTATACAAACTTTTGTTAATATAAATCCGGTTTGGCAAGGACTTAGCCATGAGTAAATGATCTAAGACTTTAAGCATACATGTCACAGATTTCTCCTTTATGATTTTGTGAGAACATTGTCACCAATACTTAGAATGATGGTGGACCTTGCTTTTCCTCGTTTTTCTTTGGCTGTTTTGTCAATCTTTATGGTCTGCTTATCTTTTGTAGTGATCCCTTAAGCTTTCATAGCTTCAGTAGCCTCTTCTTCTTCAATTACTTCTAGCAGACCCATTATCTCAAGATGTGCAAGTAATTTTACTTTCCAAAGTATATAGTCACGTTTTCCATTGAAATTCTCCATCTCCACCTTTGCTGAAGACATAACTTCACAACTGAGATGAAATCTCATGGAGAAACTCGGAGCTCTGATAACAATATGTTGAGGTTTCCTTTTCTGTTACTCGTGTTTAATAGTGAAAGTTAGAGACTTGAATCTAAAGACACAATAGTTTACGAGTTCAGATCCTTTGTGAAGGAACCCTATTTCTCGCCGGAGAGATCTCATGAAGAAATCCACTAAGAACCTAGTTCAAAACCGAGCTCTTAATCTGTTACAACTCTCTCTAGTTTCTCTCTTTAACCTCACTCTTCATCTGAGGCTGACACTTTGACATGTTTTTGATCCACAATTAGTCTTAGAAAATCAATAATATTCTCATCAACTGACATTCCCCCATTCATCTTGTAACCATACAACCTTTGCTTAAGATAAATCCGGTTTGGCAAGGACTTAGCCATGAGTAAAAGATCTAAGACTTTAAGCATACCTGTAGCAAATTTCTCCTTTATTATTATTTTTCTGAGAACATTTGAACCAACACTTAGAATGATGGTGGACCTTGCTTTTCCTCGTTTTTCTTTGACTGATTTGTCAATCTTCGTGGTCTGCTAATCTTTTGTAGTGATCCCCGAAGCTTCCACAGCTTCGGCAGCATCGTCATCTTCAATTCCTTCTAGCAAACCCATCATCTCAAGATGTGCGAGTAATTTTTCTTTCCAGAGAATATAGTCACCTTTTCCATCGAAATTCTCCATCTCCACCTTTGCTGAAGACATAACTTCACAACTGAGATGAAATCTGAGGGAGAAACTCGGAGCTCTGATAACAATATGTTGAGTTTTCCTTTTCTGTTACTCGTGTTTTATAGTAAACGTTAGAGACTTGAATTTAAAGACACAATAATTTATGAGTTTGGATCCTTTGTGAAGGAATCCTATGTCTCGCCGGACAGATCTTAGGAAGAAATTCACTAAGAACTTAGTTCAAAACTGAGCTCTTAATCTGTTACAAGTCTCCCTACTTTCTCTCTTTCACTTTACTCGTCATCTGAGGCTGACACTTTCACATGTTCTAGATTCGTTATTAGTCTTAGAAAATCAATAATATTCTCATCAACTAACATTCCCTCATTCATCTTGTAACTATACAAACTTTTGTTAATATAAATCCGGTTTGGCAAGGACTTAGCCATGAGTAAATGATCTAAGACTTTAAGCATACATGTCACGGATTTCTCCTTTATGATTTTGTGAGAACATTGTCACCAATACTTAGAATGATGGTGGACCTTGCTTTTCCTCGTTTTTCTTTGGCTGTTTTGTCAATCTTTATGGTCTGCTTATCTTTTGTAGTGATCCCTTAAGCTTTCATAACTTCAGTAGCCTCTTCTTCTTCAATTACTTCTAGCAGACCCATTATCTCAAGATGTGCAAGTAATTTTACTTTCCAAAGTATATAGTCACGTTTTCCATTGAAATTCTCCATCTCCACCTTTGCTGAAGACATAACTTCACAATTGAGATGAAATCTCATGGAGAAACTCGGAGCTCTGATAACAATATGTTGAGGTTTCCTTTTCTGTTACTCGTGTTTAATAGTGAAAGTTAGAGACTTGAATCTAAAGACACAATAGTTTACGAGTTCAGATCCTTTGTGAAGGAACCCTATTTCTCGCCGGAGAGATCTCATGAAGAAATCCACTAAGAACCTAGTTCAAAACCGAGCTCTTAATCTGTTACAACTCTCTCTAGTTTCTCTCTTTAACCTCACTCTTCATCTGAGGCTGACACTTTAACATGTTTTTGATCCACGATTAGTCTTAGAAAATCAATAATATTCTCATCAACTGACATTCCCTCATTCATCTTGTAACCATACAACCTTTGCTTAAGATAAATCCGGTTTGGCAAGGACTTAGCCATGAGTAAAAGATCTAAGACTTTAAGCATACCTGTAGCAAATTTCTCCTTTATTATTATTTTTCTGAGAACATTTGAACCAACACTTAGAATGATGGTGGACCTTGCTTTTCCTCGTTTTTCTTTGACTGATTTGTCAATCTTCGTGGTCTGCTAATCTTTTGTAGTGATCCCCGAAGCTTCCACAGCTTCGGCAGCATCGTCATCTTCAATTCCTTCTAGCAAACCCATCATCTCAAGATGTGCGAGTAATTTTTATTTCTAGAGAATATAGTCACCTTTTCCATCGAAATTCTCCATCTCCACCTTTGCTGAAGACATAACTTCACAACTGAGATGAAATCTGAGGGAGAAACTCGGAGCTCTGATAACAATATGTTGAGTTTTCCTTTTCTGTTACTCGTGTTTTATAGTAAAAGTTAGAGACTTGAATTTAAAGACACAATAATTTATGAGTTTGGATCCTTTGTGAAGGAATCCTATGTCTCGCCGGACAGATCTCAGGAAGAAATTCACTAAGAACTTAGTTCAAAACCGAGCTCTTAATCTGTTACAAGTCTCCCTACTTTCTCTCTTTCACTTTACTCGTCATCTGAGGCTGACACTTTCACATGTTCTAGATTCGTTATTAGTCTTAGAAAATCAATAATATTCTCATCAACTAACATTCCCTCATTCATCTTGTAACTATACAAACTTTTGTTAATATAAATCCGGTTTGGCAAGGACTTAGCCATGAGTAAATGATCTAAGACTTTAAGCATACATGTCACAGATTTCACCTTTATGATTTTGTGAGAACATTGTCACCAATACTTAGAATGATGGTGGACCTTGCTTTTCCTCGTTTTTCTTTGGCTGTTTTGTCAATCTTTATGGTCTGCTTATCTTTTGTAGTGATCCCTTAAGCTTTCATAGCTTCAGTAGCCTCTTCTTCTTCAATTACTTCTAGCAGACCCATTATCTCAAGATGTGCAAGTAATTTTACTTTCCAAAGTATATAGTCACGTTTTCCATTGAAATTCTCCATCTCCACCTTTGCTGAAGACATAACTTCACAACTGAGATGAAATCTCATGGAGAAACTCGGAGCTCTGATAACAATATGTTGAGGTTTCCTTTTCTGTTACTCGTGTTTAATAGTGAAAGTTAGAGACTTGAATCTAAAGACACAATAGTTTACGAGTTCAGATCCTTTGTGAAGGAACCCTATTTCTCGCCGGAGAGATCTCATGAAAAAATCCACTAAGAACCTAGTTCAAAACCGAGCTCTTAATCTGTTACAACTCTCTCTAGTTTCTCTCTTTAACCTCACTCTTCATCTGAGGCTGACACTTTGACATGTTTTTGATCCACGATTAGTCTTAGAAAATCAATAATATTCTCATCAACTGACATTCCCTCATTCATCTTGTAACCATACAACCTTTGCTTAAGATAAATCCGGTTTGGCAAGGACTTAGCCATGAGTAAAAGATCTAAGACTTTAAGCATACCTGTAGCAAATTTCTCCTTTATTATTATTTTTCTGAGAACATTTGAACCAACACTTAGAATGATGGTGGACCTTGCTTTTCCTCGTTTTTCTTTGACTGATTTGTCAATCTTCGTGGTCTGCTAATCTTTTGTAGTGATCCCCGAAGCTTCCACAGCTTCGGCAGCATCGTCATCTTCAATTCCTTCTAGCAAACCCATCATCTCAAGATGTGCGAGTAATTTTTCTTTCCAGAGAATATAGTCACCTTTTCCATCGAAATTCTCCATCTCCACCTTTGCTGAAGACATAACTTCACAACTGAGATGAAATCTGAGGGAGAAACTCGGAGCTCTGATAACAATATGTTGAGTTTTCCTTTTCTGTTACTCGTGTTTTATAGTAAAAGTTAGAGACTTGAATTTAAAGACACAATAATTTATGAGTTTGGATCCTTTGTGAAGGAATCCTATGTCTCGCCGGACAGATCTCAGGAAGAAATTCACTAAGAACTTAGTTCAAAACCGAGCTCTTAATCTGTTACAAGTCTCCCTACTTTCTCTCTTTCACTTTACTCGTCATCTGAGGCTGACACTTTCACATGTTCTAGATTCGTTATTAGTCTTAGAAAATCAATAATATTCTCATCAACTAACATTCCCTCATTCATCTTGTAACTATACAAACTTTTGTTAATATAAATCCGGTTTGGCAAGGACTTAGCCATGAGTAAATGATCTAAGACTTTAAGCATACATGTCACAGATTTCTCCTTTATGATTTTGTGAGAACATTGTCACCAATACTTAGAATGATGGTGGACCTTGCTTTTCCTCGTTTTTCTTTGGCTGTTTTGTCAATCTTTATGGTCTGCTTATCTTTTGTAGTGATCCCCGAAGCTTCCACAGCTTCGGCAGCATCGTCATCTTCAATTCCTTCTAGCAAACCCATCATCTCAAGATGTGCGAGTAATTTTTCTTTCCAGAGAATATAGTCACCTTTTCCATCGAAATTCTCCATCTCCACCTTTGCTGAAGACATAACTTCACAACTGAGATGAAATCTGAGGGAGAAACTCGGAGCTCTGATAACAATATGTTGAGTTTTCCTTTTCTGTTACTCGTGTTTTATAGTAAAAGTTAGAGACTTGAATTTAAAGACACAATAATTTATGAGTTTGGATCCTTTGTGAAGGAATCCTATGTCTCGCCGGACAGATCTCAGGAAGAAATTCACTAAGAACTTAGTTCAAAACCGAGCTCTTAATCTGTTACAAGTCTCCCTACTTTCTCTCTTTCACTTTACTCGTCATCTGAGGCTGACACTTTCACATGTTCTAGATTCGTTATTAGTCTTAGAAAATCAATAATATTCTCATCAACTAACATTCCCTCATTCATCTTGTAACTATACAAACTTTTGTTAATATAAATCCGGTTTGGCAAGGACTTAGCCATGAGTAAATGATCTAAGACTTTAAGCATACATGTCACAGATTTCTCCTTTATGATTTTGTGAGAAAATTGTCACCAATACTTAGAATGATGGTGGACCTTGCTTTTCCTCGTTTTTCTTTGGCTGTTTTGTCAATCTTTATGGTCTTAGTGATCCCTTAAGCTTTCATAGCTTCAATAGCCTCTTCTTCTTCAATTACTTCTATCAGACCCATTATCTCAAGATGTGCAAGTAATTTTACTTTCCAAAGTATATAGTCACGTTTTCCATTGAAATTCTCCATCTCCACCTTTGCTGAAGACATAACTTCACAATTGAGATGAAATCTCATGGAGAAACTCGGAGCTCTGATAACAATATGTTGAGGTTTCCTTTTCTGTTACTCGTGTTTAATAGTGAAAGTTAGAGACTTGAATCTAAAGACACAATAGTTTACGAGTTCAGATCCTTTGTGAAGGAACCCTATTTCTCGCCGGAGAGATCTCATGAAGAAATCCACTAAGAACCTAGTTCAAAACCGAGCTCTTAATCTGTTACAACTCTCTCTAGTTTCTCTCTTTAACCTCACTCTTCATCTGAGGCTGACACTTTGACATGTTTTTGATCCACGATTAGTCTTAGAAAATCAATAATATTCTCATCAACTGACATTCCCTCATTCATCTTGTAACCATACAACCTTTGCTTAAGATAAATCCGGTTTGGCAAGGACTTAGCCATGAGTAAAAGATCTAAGACTTTAAGCATACCTGTAGCAAATTTCTCCTTTATTATTATTTTTCTGAGAACATTTGAACCAACACTTAGAATGATGGTGGACCTTGCTTTTCCTCGTTTTTCTTTGACTGATTTGTCAATCTTCGTGGTCTGCTAATCTTTTGTAGTGATCCCCGAAGCTTCCACAGCTTCGGCAGCATCGTCATCTTCAATTCCTTCTAGCAAACCCATCATCTCAAGATGTGCGAGTAATTTTTATTTCTAGAGAATATAGTCACCTTTTCCATCCAAATTCTCCATCTCCACCTTTGCTGAAGACATAACTTCACAACTGAGATGAAATCTGAGGGAGAAACTCGGAGCTCTGATAACAATATGTTGAGTTTTCCTTTTCTGTTACTCGTGTTTTATAGTAAAAGTTAGAGACTTGAATTTAAAGACACAATAATTTATGAGTTTGGATCCTTTGTGAAGGAATCCTATGTCTCGCCGGACAGATCTCAGGAAGAAATTCACTAAGAACTTAGTTCAAAACCGAGCTCTTAATCTGTTACAAGTCTCCCTACTTTCTCTCTTTCACTTTACTCGTCATCTGAGGCTGACACTTTCACATGTTCTAGATTCGTTATTAGTCTTAGAAAATCAATAATATTCTCATCAACTAACATTCCCTCATTCATCTTGTAACTATACAAACTTTTGTTAATATAAATCCGGTTTGGCAAGGACTTAGCCATGAGTAAATGATCTAAGACTTTAAGCATACATGTCACAGATTTCTCCTTTATGATTTTGTGAGAACATTGTCACCAATACTTAGAATGATGGTGGACCTTGCTTTTCCTCGTTTTTCTTTGGCTGTTTTGTCAATCTTTATGGTCTGCTTATCTTTTGTAGTGATCCCTTAAGCTTTCATAGCTTCAGTAGCCTCTTCTTCTTCAATTACTTCTAGCAGACCCATTATCTCAAGATGTGCAAGTAATTTTACTTTCCAAAGTATATAGTCACGTTTTCCATTGAAATTCTCCATCTCCACCTTTGCTGAAGACATAACTTCACAACTGAGATGAAATCTCATGGAGAAACTCGGAGCTCTGATAACAATATGTTGAGGTTTCCTTTTCTGTTACTCGTGTTTAATAGTGAAAGTTAGAGACTTGAATCTAAAGACACAATAGTTTACGAGTTCAGATCCTTTGTGAAGGAACCCTATTTCTCGCCGGAGAGATCTCATGAAGAAATCCACTAAGAACCTAGTTCAAAACCGAGCTCTTAATCTCTTACAACTCTCTCTAGTTTCTCTCTTTAACCTCACTCTTCATCTGAGGCTGACACTTTGACATGTTTTTGATCAACGATTAGTCTTAGAAAATCAATAATATTCTCATCAACTGACATTCCCTCATTCATCTTGTAACCATACAACCTTTGCTTAAGATAAATCCGGTTTGGCAAGGACTTAGCCATGAGTAAAAGATCTAAGACTTTAAGCATACCTGTAGCAAATTTCTCCTTTATTATTATTTTTCTGAGAACATTTGAACCAACACTTAGAATGATGGTGGACCTTGCTTTTCCTCGTTTTTCTTTGACTGATTTGTCAATCTTCGTGGTCTGCTAATCTTTTGTAGTGATCCCCGAAGCTTCCACAGCTTCGGCAGCATCGTCATCTTCAATTCCTTCTAGCAAACCCATCATCTCAAGATGTGCGAGTAATTTTTCTTTCCAGAGAATATAGTCACCTTTTCCATCGAAATTCTCCATCTCCACCTTTGCTGAAGACATAACTTCACAACTGAGATGAAATCTGAGGGAGAAACTCGGAGCTCTGATAACAATATGTTGAGTTTTCCTTTTCTAAACTCGTGTTTTATAGTAAAAGTTAGAGACTTGAATTTAAAGACACAATAACTTATGAGTTTGGATCCTTTGTGAAGGAATCCTATGTCTCGCCGGACAGATCTCAGGAAGAAATTTACTAAGAACTTAGTTCAAAACCGAGCTCTTAATATGTTACAAGTCTCCCTACTTTCTCTCTTTCACTTTACTCGTCATCTGAGGCTGACACTTTCACATGTTCTAGATTCGTTATTAGTCTTAGAAAATCAATAATATTCTCATCAACTAACATTCCCTCATTCATCTTGTAACTATACAAACTTTTGTTAATATAAATCCGGTTTGGCAAGGACTTAGCCATGAGTAAATGATCTAAGACTTTAAGCATACATGTCACAGATTTCTCCTTTATGATTTTGTGAGAAAATTGTCACCAATACTTAGAATGATGGTGGACCTTGCTTTTCCTCGTTTTTCTTTGGCTGTTTTGTCAATCTTTATGGTCTGCTTATCTTTTGTAGTGATCCCTTAAGCTAAGCTTCATAGCTTCAGTAGCCTCTTCTTCATTACTTCTAGCAGACCCATTATCTCAAGATGTGCAAGTAATTTTACTTTCCAAAGTATATAGTCACGTTTTCCATTGAAATTCTCCATCTCCACCTTTGCTGAAGACATAACTTCACAACTGAGATGAAATCTCATGGAGAAACTCGGAGCTCTGATAACAATATGTTGAGGTTTCCTTTTCTGTTACTCGTGTTTAATAGTGAAAGTTAGAGACTTGAATCTAAAGACACAATAGTTTACGAGTTCAGATCCTTTGTGAAGGAACCCTATTTCTCGCCGGAGAGATCTCATGAAGAAATCCACTAAGAACCTAGTTCAAAACCGAGCTCTTAATCTGTTACAACTCTCTCTGGTTTCTCTCTTTAACCTCACTCTTCATCTGAGGCTGACACTTTGACATGTTTTTGATCCACGATTAGTCTTAGAAAATCAATAATATTCTCATCAACTGACATTCCCTCAGTCATCATGTAACCATACAACCTTTGCTAAAGATAAATCCGGTTTTGCAAGGACTTAGCCATGAGTAAAAGATCTAAGACTTTAAGCATACCTGTAGCAAATTTCTCCTTTATTATTATTTTTCTGAGAACATTTGAACCAACACTTAGAATGATGGTGGACCTTGCTTTTCCTCGTTTTTCTTTGACTGATTTGTCAATCTTCGTGGTCTGCTAATCTTTTGTAGTGATCCCCGAAGCTTCCACAGCTTCGGCAGCATCGTCATCTTCAATTCCTTCTAGCAAACCCATCATCTCAAGATGTGCGAGTAATTTTTCTTTCCAGAGAATATAGTCACCTTTTCCATCGAAATTCTCCATCTCCACCTTTGCTGAAGACATAACTTCACAACTGAGATGAAATCTGAGGGAGAAACTCGGAGCTCTGATAACAATATGTTGAGTTTTCCTTTTCTGTTACTCGTGTTTTATAGTAAAAGTTAGAGACTTGAATTTAAAGACACAATAATTTATGAGTTTGGATCCTTTGTGAAGGAATCCTATGTCTCGCCGGACAGATCTCAGGAAGAAATTCACTAAGAACTTAGTTCAAAACCGAGCTCTTAATCTTATACAAGTCTCCCTACTTTCTCTCTTTCACTTTACTCGTCATCTGAGGCTGACACTTTCACATGTTCTAGATTCGTTATTAGTCTTAGAAAATCAATAATATTCTCATCAACTAACATTCCCTCATTCATCTTGTAACTATACAAACTTTTGTTAATATAAATCCGGTTTGGCAAGGACTTAGGAGAGAGAGAGAGATCTAAGACTTTAAGCATACATGTCACGGATTTCTCCTTTATGATTTTGTGAGAACATTGTCACCAATACTTAGAATGATGGTGGACCTTGCTTTTCCTCGTTTTTCTTTGGCTGTTTTGTCAATCTTTATGGTCTGCTTATCTTTTGTAGTGATCCCTTAAGCTTTCATAGCTTCAGTAGCCTCTTCTTCTTCAATTACTTCTAGCAGACCCATTATCTCAAGATGTGCAAGTAATTTTACTTTCCAAAGTATATAGTCACGTTTTCCATTGAAATTCTCCATCTCCACCTTTGCTGAAGACATAACTTCACAACTGAGATGAAATCTCATGGAGAAACTCGGAGCTCTGATAACAATATGTTGAGGTTTCCTTTTCTGTTACTCGTGTTTAATAGTGAAAGTTAGAGACTTGAATCTAAAGACACAATAGTTTACGAGTTCAGATCCTTTGTGAAGGAACCCTATTTCTCGCCGGAGAGATCTCATGAAGAAATCCACTAAGAACCTAGTTCAAAACCGAGCTCTTAATCTCTTACAACTCTCTCTAGTTTCTCTCTTTAACCTCACTCTTCATCTGAGGCTGACACTTTGACATGTTTTTGATCCACGATTAGTCTTAGAAAATCAATAATATTCTCATCAACTGACATTCCCTCATTCATCTTGTAACCATACAACCTTTGCTTAAGATAAATCCGGTTTGGCAAGGACTTAGCCATGAGTAAAAGATCTAAGACTTTAAGCATACCTGTAGCAAATTTCTCCTTTATTATTATTTTTCTGAGAACATTTGAACCAACACTTAGAATGATGGTGGACCTTGCTTTTCCTCGTTTTTCTTTGACTGATTTGTCAATCTTCGTGGTCTGCTAATCTTTTGTAGTGATCCCCGAAGCTTCCACAGCTTCGGCAGCATCGTCATCTTCAATTCCTTCTAGCAAACCCATCATCTCAAGATGTGCGAGTAATTTTTCTTTCCAGAGAATATAGTCACCTTTTCCATCGAAATTCTCCATCTCCACCTTTGCTGAAGACATAACTTCACAACTGAGATGAAATCTGAGGGAGAAACTCGGAGCTCTGATAACAATATATTGAGTTTTCCTTTTCTGTTACTCGTGTTTTATAGTAAAAGTTAGAGACTTGAATTTAAAGACACAATAATTTATGAGTTTGGATCCTTTGTGAAGGAATCCTATGTCTCGCCGGACAGATCTCAGGAAGAAATTCACTAAGAACTTAGTTCAAAACCGAGCTCTTAATCTGTTACAAGTCTCCCTACTTTCTCTCTTTCACTTTACTCGTCATCTGAGGCTGACACTTTCACATGTTCTAGATTCGTTATTAGTCTTAGAAAATCAATAATATTCTCATCAACTAACATTCCCTCATTCATCTTGTAACTATACAAACTTTTGTTAATATAAATCCGGTTTGTCAAGGACTTAGCCATGAGTAAATGATCTAAGACTTTAAGCATACATGTCACAGATTTCTCCTTTATGATTTTGTGAGAACATTGTCACCAATACTTAGAATGATGGTGGACCTTGCTTTTCCTCGTTTTTCTTTGGCTGTTTTGTCAATCTTTATGGTCTGCTTATCTTTTGTAGTGATCCCTTAAGCTTTCATAGCTTCAGTAGCCTCTTCTTCTTCAATTACTTCTAGCAGACCCATTATCTCAAGATGTGCAAGTAATTTTACTTTCCAAAGTATATAGTCACGTTTTCCATTGAAATTCTCCATCTCCACCTTTGCTGAAGACATAACTTCACAACTGAGATGAAATCTCATGGAGAAACTCGGAGCTCTGATAACAATATGTTGAGGTTTCCTTTTCTGTTACTCGTGTTTAATAGTGAAAGTTAGAGACTTGAATCTAAAGACACAATAGTTTACGAGTTCAGATCCTTTGTGAAGGAACCCTATTTCTCGCCGGAGAGATCTCATGAAGAAATCCACTAAGAACCTAGTTCAAAACCGAGCTCTTAATCTCTTACAACTCTCTCTAGTTTCTCTCTTTAACCTCACTCTTCATCTGAGGCTGACACTTTGACATGTTTTTGATCAACGATTAGTCTTAGAAAATCAATAATATTCTCATCAACTGACATTCCCTCATTCATCTTGTAACCATACAACCTTTGCTTAAGATAAATCCGGTTTGGCAAGGACTTAGCCATGAGTAAAAGATCTAAGACTTTAAGCATACCTGTAGCAAATTTCTCCTTTATTATTATTTTTCTGAGAACATTTGAACCAACACTTAGAATGATGGTGGACCTTGCTTTTCCTCGTTTTTCTTTGACTGATTTGTCAATCTTCGTGGTCTGCTAATCTTTTGTAGTGATCCCCGAAGCTTCCACAGCTTCGGCAGCATCGTCATCTTCAATTCCTTCTAGCAAACCCATCATCTCAAGATGTGCGAGTAATTTTTCTTTCCAGAGAATATAGTCACCTTTTCCATCGAAATTCTCCATCTCCACCTTTGCTGAAGACATAACTTCACAACTGAGATGAAATCTGAGGGAGAAACTCGGAGCTCTGATAACAATATGTTGAGTTTTCCTTTTCTAAACTCGTGTTTTATAGTAAAAGTTAGAGACTTGAATTTAAAGACACAATAACTTATGAGTTTGGATCCTTTGTGAAGGAATCCTATGTCTCGCCGGACAGATCTCAGGAAGAAATTTACTAAGAACTTAGTTCAAAACCGAGCTCTTAATATGTTACAAGTCTCCCTACTTTCTCTCTTTCACTTTACTCGTCATCTGAGGCTGACACTTTCACATGTTCTAGATTCGTTATTAGTCTTAGAAAATCAATAATATTCTCATCAACTAACATTCCCTCATTCATCTTGTAACTATACAAACTTTTGTTAATATAAATCCGGTTTGGCAAGGACTTAGCCATGAGTAAATGATCTAAGACTTTAAGCATACATGTCACAGATTTCTCCTTTATGATTTTGTGAGAAAATTGTCACCAATACTTAGAATGATGGTGGACCTTGCTTTTCCTCGTTTTTCTTTGGCTGTTTTGTCAATCTTTATGGTCTGCTTATCTTTTGTAGTGATCCCTTAAGCTTTCATAGCTTCAGTAGCCTCTTCTTCTTCAATTACTTCTAGCAGACCCATTATCTCAAGATGTGCAAGTAATTTTACTTTCCAAAGTATATAGTCACGTTTTCCATTGAAATTCTCCATCTCCACCTTTGCTGAAGACATAACTTCACAACTGAGATGAAATCTCATGGAGAAACTCGGAGCTCTGATAACAATATGTTGAGGTTTCCTTTTCTGTTACTCGTGTTTAATAGTGAAAGTTAGAGACTTGAATCTAAAGACACAATAGTTTACGAGTTCAGATCCTTTGTGAAGGAACCCTATTTCTCGCCGGAGAGATCTCATGAAGAAATCCACTAAGAACCTAGTTCAAAACCGAGCTCTTAATCTGTTACAACTCTCTCTGGTTTCTCTCTTTAACCTCACTCTTCATCTGAGGCTGACACTTTGACATGTTTTTGATCCACGATTAGTCTTAGAAAATCAATAATATTCTCATCAACTGACATTCCCTCAGTCATCATGTAACCATACAACCTTTGCTAAAGATAAATCCGGTTTTGCAAGGACTTAGCCATGAGTAAAAGATCTAAGACTTTAAGCATACCTGTAGCAAATTTCTCCTTTATTATTATTTTTCTGAGAACATTTGAACCAACACTTAGAATGATGGTGGACCTTGCTTTTCCTCGTTTTTCTTTGACTGATTTGTCAATCTTCGTGGTCTGCTAATCTTTTGTAGTGATCCCCGAAGCTTCCACAGCTTCGGCAGCATCGTCATCTTCAATTCCTTCTAGCAAACCCATCATCTCAAGATGTGCGAGTAATTTTTCTTTCCAGAGAATATAGTCACCTTTTCCATCGAAATTCTCCATCTCCACCTTTGCTGAAGACATAACTTCACAACTGAGATGAAATCTGAGGGAGAAACTCGGAGCTCTGATAACAATATGTTGAGTTTTCCTTTTCTGTTACTCGTGTTTTATAGTAAAAGTTAGAGACTTGAATTTAAAGACACAATAATTTATGAGTTTGGATCCTTTGTGAAGGAATCCTATGTCTCGCCGGACAGATCTCAGGAAGAAATTCACTAAGAACTTAGTTCAAAACCGAGCTCTTAATCTTATACAAGTCTCCCTACTTTCTCTCTTTCACTTTACTCGTCATCTGAGGCTGACACTTTCACATGTTCTAGATTCGTTATTAGTCTTAGAAAATCAATAATATTCTCATCAACTAACATTCCCTCATTCATCTTGTAACTATACAAACTTTTGTTAATATAAATCCGGTTTGGCAAGGACTTAGCCATGAGTAAATGATCTAAGACTTTAAGCATACATGTCACGGATTTCTCCTTTATGATTTTGTGAGAACATTGTCACCAATACTTAGAATGATGGTGGACCTTGCTTTTCCTCGTTTTTCTTTGGCTGTTTTGTCAATCTTTATGGTCTGCTTATCTTTTGTAGTGATCCCTTAAGCTTTCATAGCTTCAGTAGCCTCTTCTTCTTCAATTACTTCTAGCAGACCCATTATCTCAAGATGTGCAAGTAATTTTACTTTCCAAAGTATATAGTCACGTTTTCCATTGAAATTCTCCATCTCCACCTTTGCTGAAGACATAACTTCACAACTGAGATGAAATCTCATGGAGAAACTCGGAGCTCTGATAACAATATGTTGAGGTTTCCTTTTCTGTTACTCGTGTTTAATAGTGAAAGTTAGAGACTTGAATCTAAAGACACAATAGTTTACGAGTTCAGATCCTTTGTGAAGGAACCCTATTTCTCGCCGGAGAGATCTCATGAAGAAATCCACTAAGAACCTAGTTCAAAACCGAGCTCTTAATCTCTTACAACTCTCTCTAGTTTCTCTCTTTAACCTCACTCTTCATCTGAGGCTGACACTTTGACATGTTTTTGATCCACGATTAGTCTTAGAAAATCAATAATATTCTCATCAACTGACATTCCCTCATTCATCTTGTAACCATACAACCTTTGCTTAAGATAAATCCGGTTTGGCAAGGACTTAGCCATGAGTAAAAGATCTAAGACTTTAAGCATACCTGTAGCAAATTTCTCCTTTATTATTATTTTTCTGAGAACATTTGAACCAACACTTAGAATGATGGTGGACCTTGCTTTTCCTCGTTTTTCTTTGACTGATTTGTCAATCTTCGTGGTCTGCTAATCTTTTGTAGTGATCCCCGAAGCTTCCACAGCTTCGGCAGCATCGTCATCTTCAATTCCTTCTAGCAAACCCATCATCTCAAGATGTGCGAGTAATTTTTCTTTCCAGAGAATATAGTCACCTTTTCCATCGAAATTCTCCATCTCCACCTTTGCTGAAGACATAACTTCACAACTGAGATGAAATCTGAGGGAGAAACTCGGAGCTCTGATAACAATATATTGAGTTTTCCTTTTCTGTTACTCGTGTTTTATAGTAAAAGTTAGAGACTTGAATTTAAAGACACAATAATTTATGAGTTTGGATCCTTTGTGAAGGAATCCTATGTCTCGCCGGACAGATCTCAGGAAGAAATTC